>PVJO010002877.1:0-133891 GCA_004026905.1 Hystrix cristata | reverse complement strand
GCACAGTTTGTAATAGCTAAATCGTGGAAGCAGCCCAAATGCCCATCAACAGCAGAATGGATTAAGAAAATGTGGTATTTCTATACAATGGAATACTACTCTGCCATAAAGAATGATAAGCTTGAGATATTCCTGGGTAAATGGATGCATCTTGAGACTATACTCCTAAGTGAAATAAATCGGACACACATGTTTAAATACCACATAGTTTCTCTGGTGTGAGAAACTGAAAGTGTAAATAAAGACTAAAATGTATTATATTGGGAAAGGGAAGAAAGTGTCCAAATGGGAAAGGGAACAAGGGAGGGGGGAAGGAACAGAGGGACAAGAGAAATAAGAAATGGAAGGAAAAAATGGAAACAAAGCTTTTGTAAATAGGGAGGGAGAAGGGGGTGAGGGGAGGGGAACGGGAAAAAAAGAAGCAACAAGGTATATCATGTACAGGTACAAATCCCCAAAGATGAATGTTATCAATATGTATATTGAAAATGTACCATTAAAATAAAGTTTAAAAAAAATTACAGCAGAAAGAGGTGCTTTCTCATTCCTACTGTGTGTGCATGTATATATACACACTCATATAGTTGGAACACTTGTTGTTAGTGTATTGATCCTTTTGGGTCTTCCAGACTTAGTGCTTCTCCCTCTATCTGGACCAAACCATTTCTTTTAAAATCAAAATTAGATTGAAATGTTAGGATACTGAAATACGGAGACCATTGTAGAGGGTTCACATACCCTTATTCTCTATCAAAGGTAGGATCTAAACTGTATGTAAAATTCACCTTTTTTTGCTTTAAAATAATCAGCTCTTCATTCATCTTCATTTAAAACTTTATCAAAGGTCCTGATGATCAGTTGTAGGCTTGGTACCTTATTCAGTGCTGTAATGCTAATTCAGAACAAAAGAAGAGTCCCCGGTCTCATCTGGAGCTTTGAGATCCCTGGGGAGTCAGGGCCTGGAGTGAGCACACCAAAACAGCCCTCCCCAGGCTGGCCCCATGCCTACTCTAGTCCCCTGATTCTGGTAACTCCCACTGGAGGACTCATTCCATATGCTCAGACCCTGAATCAAGGTGAACAGCAGCAGTAGAATTGGTTAATGTTAGAAGAAAACGTGATAAGCCTGGCTGTGAGCCTCTGTCAGTCTCTTGTTTCAGCTACTCTGTCACGACCATTCAGCACTTCCATTTGTCCAGTTTTGAGAAGGCCTGTAAAGTTTTGTGATGACCAGATTGTGGGTGGGGGCTGACGATAATGAGGAGTCCATGTGTTGTGTGTTTGTCACAGCTGCAGTCTTGGTGAAGAGGTGGAAGGTCAGTGACAATGGAGAGGCAACTCAAACCTCTGGAGCCTAGGGAGAGTCCAGACCTTAAGTCTTCCTTGAGGTGTGGTTGGTTTGGAAGCCACAGGTAGTTACACAAGGTGCATGGTTTTCCTGCATGTAATTCTACTGGTTTCTACCTCCAGCATGTGTTTCAGGCCTTTCACTATCTGTTTCAGGACTCTGGATGGTAGGCCTCCTAGAACAAGATGTCAGTGCAGTTGATGAACTTTGCAACATTGTGCCTGGCTGTTTTGGGTTATTGGTCTTGGTCGTTTGGGGAAATCCTATTTTCACACCTTAATTAAGGTTTTGAGAACAAAAGCCTGGGGAAGGGCCCCCAAAGATGCTTAAGACAAGGTGGCAGAAGATGAACAGTGTCCTGGTCTGCTGGTCAGCTGCATGACTGTGTAGGCAAACAAACTTTATCTCACCCTCTTATCCAAAGGTCAGATGTTTAAACCTTTTAAGGGTCTTGATTTCCAGGGCTGGTTTAGCTTATTGAATGATTGAAGGAGTTAGAGAAGTCATCCCAGTGGGTTATGATTAGCTATCCAGAGTTAATTTTTTTGTGTGTGAAGTAGCAGATATTTTATTTGAGAGCCATATGATCTCTGCCAAATTATTCAACATTACTGTTGAAGAGTGACAGCAGCCAGATGCAGTAGACAAACAAATGAATACAACTATATACTAATCAAACTTGATTTCATGAAATACGTGGCAGGCTGTTTACCAAGTTGTGCAAGTTCGAACTATCTCTTGTGAAAACTTTTCTGCTCCTTATAATTTGCAGATGGATACTTTTGTAAAATGAAATTATTGGATAAACAACATAAAAACTAACACATAAGCTTTAAAATTTTAGATTATGCAGATAACTTATTGAAATAATAAACAGGAAGAAAGAAAAACATTAGGAAAACTTAAATATTAATTTAAAAATATCTTCTGTCTTATTATAGAAATTACTACTATTATTATAACTATAATTTCATGTACTAACTAAACAAAAAGTAGAGTGAAATTGCAACTCTACATTTATTAAATGCCTCTTTACACACTCAAAAGTCACTCTATTTATACCAGTATTTAAATTTTTAGCCAGAAACCAAGAGTGATGGAACACGTGTGTAATCCCAGTACTCTGGGAGGCTGAGGCAGGAGGATTGAATAAGCCCAGCCTGGGCAGTTTAGCCACTTAGCAAGACCCTGTCTCCAAATTAAAATTTAAAAAACATGTAGCTCAGTGTGAAGACCCTGGGTTCAATCTCCAGTACTGAAAAAAATTTTTTTTAATGTGGTACAGATTTGCTTCTTGATATTGTTTAAACTAGATTGGATTGACAACAATGCTAATCACAAGGGATAATATATATATAAACTGTTCCTATGTTTTGCCATTTAGTATAAAGAAAGAAGACTCAGGTATGTTGATGAGAATTGAAGAACAGACCTAAAAGAAATTTCAGCAAGTGCAGTATATTCATGTCTAAATTTTTCCAAGTTTGAAGCACGTGATTCTTTTCAGAATTCATTTTCAATCTCTCAGTAGTAAACAGTTCCAACAATTTATTCTGTGAAATTAGAGTTAAATTTCAGTTATCTCTCAGTTAAAGAAACTGATCAAAGGTCTTCAATTTTGCATTTGTTAAGTATTCTTTTTTTTTTTTTTTCTTTCCTTTTGGTGCTGGGGATTGAACTCAGGGCCTTGCACTTGCCAGGCAAGTGCTCTACCACTGAGCTAATCCCCAACCCCTGTTAAGTATTGATTAAAACTCTGTTAGGCTTGTTAGTTTTATGAATTGGTTTCTATCATTAGCCTGAATGCATCAAACTATATTGTTTTTGAAAGTTGGTTCTTTAGAGCTGTTGTATAAGGAACCTGGAAGTGCTCATATTTATATGTAAAATAATGAACATCATTTCCGTTGGCTTTGTTATTTAGTAATCCTTAGTTAAAATAATTTTTTAAATTTTGAGCTTCTTTATATTTTTTACATAAATGCCTCTTAGATTTAGATTGTTTTGTTTCACAGCCAGTGCATCTCTGCAAATAGCACACTGGTTTTAACGCTTCATTGTCAGTTGCATTTCCACATAAAATAGTATGAACTATTGATTTTCTTTGAAATCACTTCCATTTTTACTGTTCAGATCACTATTCCTGCCTCATTCAGAGAAGATGTATCTTCTCTTGCCGAAGATGGCCAGTTAAGTTTTTTTTCTATCTGTAAATTAGAAGTGAAAAGGGGCTAATTACTTCCTCCATTTAACTAAAAATATTAAATTATAAATTATAGGCTTGGTAAAAATTTTTAAATGATTATAAAATGATAGATTATGAAAATAAAGGCTTACGTTTTCTTCGATTCTTAGATTGTTTTTTATTTGCCTTATTGTTGACAACTAAGCAGTGTCAAATTTCTGTAGTTTCCGAGTATGTACTCTCAATTTCTGTGCTTCTCTGTTTTGGATAAATAGCAGATAGGGACCTTTATTCTGATTAGGCATTATGGAGCACCATAGTAGTAAGGAGAAGGGATGTTCAGACTTATTTGTTACTTTTCATAGGATATAAATTCTGGACCTTTGAGGAAACCTAAGTATAGCTTTCTTTGGGGTTCAGTGGGACAGTCTCCCTTTGTCTATTTTTGAAGAGATAGTACCCAACAAATAAAAAGGGGCTTTAAGAAGGTAATTTGTGGATGTTACCATTATCTCTCCTTGTAGATATGGAAGGGCTTGTTTAAGGGGAGTGGTTTTCATTAATGTCTTGTTTACCTGATATTGAAAAACCATTATGGTGGTACTGGGTTTTTATGTCTATTTTCTGAGCATTCCAGTAGCTCTCTCAGATCTATTTTAGTGAAGGTGACCTATTTCATATATGTTTACAGCAATTTTCTTTGTAATTTGTACATATTCATATACATCTGCGTGACATTTGCTTCTCCCATCTACCTAAATATGCCCTTTTTCAACTATTTCTGTATATCATTGAATTGCTTTACTGACTTTTTGTGCAGCCTTGGAGCTGGAAGTGGTGCAACAGTCATACATTCCAACCCTCTTTGTACTTACCTTTTCATTATAGAGAAGAGGTTGATAAACTCTTGCCATCTGGCCTCACACCTGTTTTTGTAAGTAAAGTTTTATTGGACCACAGCCACACCCATTTGTCAACATGCTATCTATCTATGGCTGCTTTTTTGACACAATGAGGAGTTGCCATGGAGATCTTATGGTTTGCGAAACCAAAAATCTTTAGTCTGTGACACTTAACAGAAAAGTTGCCAACTGCTGATAAATAAGTATGGCAATCTCTAATTGAATTGATTCAGCATTTCACTATCTCTCAATTTCTTGTTGCAAAGTTCCTATTTACTTAGAGCAAAAATCTTTCATTTTAAGTAATCTTCTTGGATACATGATAGTCTTTTAGAAATTTGAAGACAACTTTTATGCCTGTTACCTCTTTCTATGACAGTCTATTCCTCTAGGCATTGACACACAGTTCAGAACACAGTTTAATATTCTTGTGCATGTGACCAGCTCAGTCTTTTCATGTTTTTATTTTTTCTTGGAAGTTTTGCTGTGTATTTCATATGTACTAGGCACTCAACTATTGTTATTACTGTTAACATGGGCTAATTACATCAACTGTTTTACTTTTAGGCAGCTGTATCACAACTTACCTCAAAGTCTCTTTTACATACCTTGCTATTAAATCAAATCTTCTTCATTTTACACTGAACCTATACAGGACTTTTACTCCTCGGAGATTCCACTATATTAGGCTTAGCCCATTGTGTTAGTATGTTGAACAAATTTTTGCATCTTGATTCTGTCATTCACATATTTACTATTCTTCTTAGCTCTTTGTCATGTGAGAATTCAATAGCAGTGAGTTACTTGATCACCACCTTCCTATGTTTGTATGGTCATTATTGAACACAAGTGAAATTGTTCTTGGAATTTCTCTTTGAGTTTACAGTAAATTGAATTATTGCTCAGCAACTGTTTCCCACCCTTTCTCTTGCGAAGTACACATCCTTGCCTCACCGACTTTGGACTTAGTCATATGATGAGCTTAGGCTAACACAGTTAAGATTGAGGTGGCAGTAGGCCATTTGTGAAATGAGCCTTTAAAAGGTATTGTTATTGGGAGTTTCTTCCAGGTCTTTTACACTTTTGCCATTTACTTTAAGAAGAAATTCACCCAGGTAAGGGTATGTGTGTGTGTGTGTCTGTCTGTCTGTCTGTCTGTCTGTCTGTCTCTCCCCCACCCTTTCTTCCCTCCTTCTTTTCTTCCTTTTTTCATTGTGGTACTGGAGATTGAGGCCAGGACCTTTGAACTGAGCCACATCCCACCCCCCTTTTTTATTTTAAATTTTAAAACGGTTTTGCTCTCAGTGGCCCAGTTGCCCAGGCTGGTCTTGAATTTGTAGTCCTCCTGCCTCCACCTTGAAGAGTGCTGGGATTATAAGCATGTGCCACCATTCCCAGCTACTAATGGAAGATTCTTGAGGAAGACCTGAAATTGACCTGCAACTGGAAGCGAAGATGTCCCAACCAAACTGCAGATTCATGATCAAAAAATTAGTGTTTTGATTGTAATCTATTTGCACATTGGAGTTCTTATGTAGCATTAATTTAGTAGTAGCTGGCTTATTCACAGTTAACCAGGGCATTATGTTTTTGGAGAGTTGTCTCTGAAATGCCTGATTACATGTAAATAAAATAGTAAGACAGTGCCTAGACCATTATGAACCCTGGTAAAGGGAGATGAAGTGTAAATTTTGGATCTGGTAATGTACTGAAGTATATGGCATGAGGCAAGGGATCCCCCTGAGGAAAGAAAATATAATTGCTAAACACAATATACAGATCCTGCTGTGCTAGCTATGTCTAAAATGTTCTTTACTTTTTTGCACTTTGTCTTGCTACTATTGTTAAGATGTTCTTTTATCTTCTATTCTATTTTCGTGTCCCTCTTTAGGTCCCAATTTTTTTTCACTTCCTACTCTTGGAAATAACTCATGTTTTCACAGATAGTATATACTATGTAAAGATATAATGTAGAATAAAGAGCATTAGAGTTCTAATTCTGGCTTTATCATTTGTTAGCGTCATCACCCTGCATGAATTATAAGTAATTTAAAACTGTTTCCTCTTCTACATTGGAAATTAATAAATAACTTAGAGTTGTTGCTAAACTTAAATGAGACAAGTCATTAGCTCAGTGTCATTTGTATATACAGCCATTTAGTAAATATGTATATTGAGTAAATTCTGAGGAATACCATGCTTTGCACATTATTTAAAATTCAGTGCATTTAAAAGTGTTTTGATAGTCTTGGTCCTAAAAAGTACTTGGTGTCACATGGATGTGAAGTGAAAGGAAAGGATGAGAGTCCAATCCTATTTCTACAATAAGGAACCTAAATATTTGCCACCAGAAATAATGGAACAATCATTAGATTATATCATGGCTTAGTACTTTATTTCAGAACTTCTTTTTGCGTAATCCTTGAGAATGACTAAATACTGTCAATGTCCAGTAGAATGTGAATCCAAACCAAAATACAAAATTGTGCTCTGTTTCCTTTTCTAGATGACTTTTTGAAAGTATAAATGCAGGTACATACGATGATAATCTCACAGTGTGGGTGGATGTACTTTTTTATAACCTTGGATGAGACACAATAAAAAGGAAGGAACTTTTCTCTCCTGTTATCTGGGTATATACCTTCTATCAGACATTTTGACCATCTCTTTTATAAGAATCTTCTTTAAAAAACCTTAATAATTGTGGTTCTGACAATTTAAATGATGTAGAGATACACAAGTAAAATCAGTTGCTGTCCTTTCAGGTTTTTTTTTTTAATTTTTTTATTATTTTTTACCAAGAACATGTATTGGTACATTGCATACATAATGATCATAATCAACATGGTTATTTTGTACCTGTACATGATACATCTTGGTTGTCCTTTCAGGTTTACCCTTATGTTTAGCGTGAATCTTTTCAAGTGTGTTCTTCTAATTTGTAGTTATCCTTTTTTTATTTTTTTTAATAGGATTAAACCTGCGAATGTAGCTCAGTGTTAGAGTGGTGGCCTACCATGTGTGAGGCCCTGGGTTTGATTCCAGCACCCCCCTCCAAAAAACAACCACAAAAACAGAACAACAAAACCCCACTCACGTTTATCCCACATCTTGTCTTTAATATTTAACAGTATTTTATCAGTAATTTTTTTTCCAAGTGGACATATAAAGATTTCATTTTTACTGGCAGCATTGTAGTTCATACTGCTGATGTAAGTTTTGTAACACCCACATCCATTGATCCATTGATCTGTAATCTGTTAGTTTATTTTAAACAATACTATAATAAACATCTTTATGTTGTTATAGTTGTGTTTTTATTTTGAAAATTAGAAAATGGCATCCCTGCAAGCAAAGCATCTGTGTATTTAAATTTTTAATAAAACTAATAGGTAAAAACATTTAAAATACTTTTAAAAAATTAGTACATGTTTGCAATTCACACAGTTTACAGTCATCTTGGGGACTAGTTATATGTATATATTACAGCTTTTTTTTTTCCATAATCCCCTTCCCCTTTTGTCCTCACCTGTGATTCCCTATCACTTTTTACATACTTATTTATATTATTTGCCCTAGCTCATGTTATGGCATATGTTTACATTGATTGGAGTTATTAGGATCCTGTACATGGCACATCTTCATTCCTCTTGCTTCTCCTTCCCCTCCTTCTCAGCCCTTGTCCTTGTTACCTTGGACCATTTCCCTATTGGATGAAATCCATCTCCTTGTCCATTTCTATACGTCCTTCATCATTTTGTTTGGCTTGTACTTTGCCTCACTCAGATGAGAGATACAATATGGTATTTGAGCTTGTGTGTCTGATTTATTTCACTCTGTATTTTTTAGCTGCGTCCATTTTTCTACAAATGCTTCAAATTTGTCATTCTTTATAGCAGAATAGTATTCCATTATATATAGATACTACATTTTGTTTATCTAATCATCTGTTTATGAGTATACAGGCTGCTTCCAGGATTTAGCTATTACGAATTATGCTGCTATAAATATTAGTATGCAAGTATCATTGGAGTATGATGACTTAAGATGTTTGGGGAAGATAGCTAGCAGAGGAAATAGCTGAGTCATATGGAATTTCCAGTACATCTAAACTAAAAAGACATTGGTACACTAAAAATTAAAGGATGGAAAACAACATTACATGCACCAGGACCCTGAAAACAAGCAAGGGTAGCAATTCTAATATCAAACATAGTAAACTTCAAGTTAAAACTGATTGAAAGAGACAAAGAAGGTCACTATGTACTAGTTAAAGGAACAATCCAACAAGAAGTGATAATATTGATAAACATAAGCAGCAAATACAGGAGCACCTACAGTCATAAAACAAAAACCACTAAAATTAAAAGATCAAATAAACATTGACACAGTCATAGTAGGGGATTTTAACATCCTACTTTCGCAAAGAGACAGATCAACTAAACAAAAAACCAATAAAGAAATTTCAGAGCTGAACCACACCCTTGAACATATGGACTTAATAGATATGTACAGAGTATTCCACCCCTCTACAACAGAGTATATATTCTCTTCAGCAGCACATGGTACGTTTTCCAAATAGATTACATACTAGTCCACGAAGCCTGCTTAAGTAAATATAAAAGAATTGAAACCACTCCACATATACTATCTGACCATTGTGCAATTAAAGTAGGAATCAATAACAGAAGAAATTTTGGAAAAGGGAAAATCTTCTGGAAAATTGACAACATACTCCTAAACAAACCAATGGGTCACAGAAGAAATCAAGCAAAAAAAAATTTTCTGGAAGCTAATGACAATGACTGTGCAACTCAGTGAAATCTCTGAGACACTATGAAAGCAGTTATAAGAGGAAAATTCATCACAACAAATTCTCACATTAAGAAAATAGAGCAGGCCCAAATAAATAACCTTATGGGAAATCTTGAGATACTTGAGAAACAACAACAAATGAGCCCAAACTGAAATTAAGGATGGAAATTATAAAGATGAAAGCAAAAATCAATGAAACTGAGACTAGAAATTCTGTAAAAATAATCAGTGAGTCAAAGAGCTGGTTCTTTGGTAGAGTAAATAAAATAGACAAGCCCTTAGCAAGACTCATCAAAGAAAGTCTTATATTGATGCAATTAGAAATGAAAAAGGTAAAAGCACAGTAGACAGTGTGGAAATCCAGAAGATAGTAAGTACTTTGAAAAATTATATTGCAACAAATTAGCAAATTTGGAAGATTCCTAGACACATACAAACTACCAAAACTAACCCAAGAAGACAGAAGTATGCTTAACAGCCCAATAACAAGCAATGAAATTGACTCGGTAATAAACTAAAAGAAGCCCAGGACCTAATGGATTCATGGCTGAATTCTACAAAACGTTTAAAGATGTCTGATCACCAGTACTCCTCAAACTCTTCAAAGAAATCGAAGTGTATGGAGTGCTCCCAAATTCATTTATGGAAGCTGCTATGCTATCACCCTGATCCCAAAACTGGATAAAGACCCAACTAAAAAACAAAACTATAGGCCAGTCTCTTTAATGAATATAGATGCAAAAATCCTCAACTAGATATTAGCAAGTAGAATGCAACACATTATCAAAAAGATCATACATCATGTCAAACTCAGGGCCTTGCGCTTGGTAGGCAAGCGCTCTTAACCACTGACCTAAATCCTCAGCCCCTATAAAGTACTTTTTGTAATTATTTTAAAATGCCATAACATTTTTATGAATAAGAGGATCTGGTATATCTTAACAGGAGTAGATACTGCCATTCATTAATTTTTTTTTGCCAAGCTGGGCAAAAAAGGTTTCACGTTTTAAGTTTCATTTCTCTGGATACTGATGTTTATGTATATTCCCATGTTTGTAGCTATTTATAGTACCTTTTCGTTGTAGTAACTGTTCAAATCTTTTTTTAATCAGTTGTTTTTCACTCTTACATCACTTCATAGAGGCTTTTTGAAAGTTCTTGCAGGAATTCAGAGAAGGTCTTATTTGCTTTCCTTCCAAGTTTGTATTAGAATATTTTTATATAACATACTAGAAAACAAAATAAGTTATTTTTTTTAAATTTTTTTATTTTTACCAAGAACATGTAATGGTATATTATATACATAATGATCATAGTCAACATGGTTATTTTGTACCTGTACATGATACATCTTGGTTCTCCCCCTTCCCTCGCCCCTCCCCTCTGCTCCTTCCCTCCCTATTTATATCAGGTTCATTCATCATTTTCCATATTTTTCTTAAGAAGCTTTTCTTGAGAAGTAGTGATACAGCCCAATTGTCTTGGCCAGGGTGGAATTCTTCCCACCATCCTTCATAATAGTTACGTTAGCTTTGATTTTACAAAGTGCCAGGAGACTTAAGGTAACTTAGCAGGGCATGCTAGGGCTTGAACTAAGGGCCTTGCGCTTGCTAGGCAAGTGCTCTACCACTGGACTAAATATCCAGCCCCACTTAAGGTAATTTTAAATTAATAACAGTGAAAAGTATGATTGTATTTTGCTTGCCATAGAGTTTACTTAATAGGATAAAAAACTTAATACTTATTTTTTAAAGTCTGTGTTTCTTCTGGAAATTTGTTGGTATAAAAGTGTAGTTTATCCACCTAAATTAAAGTATAAGTAGATTTTAAAGAATTATCTTCTGTGGTTCTTTGCTTAAAAATTTGCAGAAAAAACAATATATGCCTGTTGTATTTAATTATAGTCACCATATAAAATATCATAGATTAAAAAAATAGAAACTTTAAGAGAATCGTGTTACAATTGTAGGAAAAAGAATGGTTAGAGAAATAGTATATACAGGTTTTTCTGGAACCGTCATACAGTTCATGCCTTTGCCAAGGTAGGGTTCACCTGGGAAATTCAGTTCTGACTTTCCATGTCAAGCTCAACACCCTGACATGCATAATTCCCTGGAGAAAGGGATGCCTTTTCTTTTCTTTGCTTTTTTTTTTTTTAAGTTTTTAACTTTTGTTTTATTAGTACCTGTTTGCAGTTCATGCAGTTTACAGTCATCTTGGGGAGTGGTTACATATATATACCACTCCCCATACAGCTTGGCTTTTTTTTTTTCCTAATTTCTTTCCCTTCCCTTCCCTCCTCTTCCATCTCTTCCTCCTCCTCCAGGTTTCCTATCCCATTTTTTTCATTCTTGTTGTTATTATTAATCTTAGCTCATGTTATGTTATATAATATTTATGTTAACTGAGGTTATTAGGTTCCTGTACATGGCATATCTCTATTATACTGATTTCTCCTTCCCCTCCTCCTCACCTCTTGTGCTTGTTCCCTTGGACCACTTCCCTATTGTAAGAGATCCATCCCCTTTTCCCCTCCTATCCATCCTTTATTATTCTCTTTGTTTCTACTTTGCCTCACTCAAATAAGAGATACCATATTGTATTTAAGCTCATGCGTCTGGTTCATTTCACTCAACATACTTTGCAGGTGTATCCATTGTCCTACAAATGTCTCAAATTTGTCATTCTTTATAGCTGAGTAGTATTCCATTATATATGGATATCACATTTTCTTTATCCAGTCATGTCTTATGGGTATACAGGCTGTTTCCAGGATTTAGCTATTACAGTTGTGCTGCTATACACTGGTATGCATGTATTCTGTGGTATGATATCTTAAGCTCTTTGGGGAAGATACCTAGCAAGGGGATCACTGGGTCGCATGAAATTTCTAATTTCTGTTCTTGAGAAATCTCCATAGTGTTTTCCATAATGGTATACTAGTTTACATTCCCCCCAACAATGAAGGAGGGTCCCTTTTCACCACAGCCTCACCAGCATTTGTTACTGTTTGATTTCTTAATGCTTGCCATTCTTTCTGGAGTAAGAGGGAATCTTAGCATTGTTTTAATTTGCATTTCTGTAATGACCAGGAATGTTGAGCATTTTTTCATATATTTGTTGACCATTTGTATTTCTTCCTCTGTGAACTGTCTGTTCACTTCTTTTGCCCATGTCTTGACTGGGTCTTTAATTTTAGGTGGTTTAATTTTTTTTAGTTCTTTGTATATTCTAGATATCAGTCCTCTGTCTGAGGATTTGCTTGGAAAAATTTTATCCCATTCTATAGGTTATTGCTTTACAATACTGATTGATTCTTTTGCTGGACAAAAGAAGCTTTTTAGTCTGATATAATCTCATTTGTTGATTCTTGCTGCTATTTCTTGTGTAATTAAAGTTCTGTTTAGAAAATCCTTTTCTACATGTATGTCTTCAAGTCTTTTACCTGTTTTATATTCCAGTAAGCTTAATGTTTCTATTTTAAGGTTTAGACTTTTGATTCGTTTTTATTTTAATTTAGTATATGGTAAGAAGTAAGGGTCCAGTTTAGCTCTTCTGTACCCAGATAACCAGTTTTCCCAGAACCACTTGTTATGTAGGCTATCTACTCCAACATATGCATTGGCCCCTTTGTAGAAGATCAAATACAGAGCTGAGTATGTCTGGGGAAGTTTCCATACCCTCAGTTCTGTTCCATTGATCCACGAATCTGTTTTTGTTCCAGAACCACGTTGTTTTTGCTTTATAGTATAGCTTGAAGTAAGATATTGCCATGCTTACTATTGCTTTTGCTATTCTGGGTTTCTTGGCTCCAAATGAATTTTAGGATTGTTTTTTTCTAGATCTGTAGAAAAGTATGCTGTTAGGATTTTGATTGGGACTGCATAGAATCTGTATATGGAAATATAGCCATCTTGACAGTATTGGTTCTACCTGTCCAGGAGCAGGGGACATCTTTCCATTTTCTGATGTTCTCTTCAGTTTCCTTTTTCAGAGCACTGTAATTTTCTTTGTAAAGGTCTTTCACTTCTTTGGTTAGGTTAATTCCTAGGTATTTCATTTTTCTTGAAGCTACTGTAAGTGGTATTTTCATAATTTCCTTCTCATCCTGTTCATTATTGCTGTACACAAATACTAATGATTTTTGTGCATTGATTTTGTATCCTGATACATTGCTGAAGTTGGTTATTCTAAGAGTTTTTTGGAGTTTTTTGGATCTTCTATGAGGAGTATCATGTCATCTGGAAATAATAATTTGAGTTCTTCCTTTCCTATATGTATTTTTATTTTTTTCTCTTGTCTAACTGCTCTGGCTCATGTTTCAAGTACTGTGTCAAATAGGAGAGATAACAGTGGACATGCTTGTCGTGTTCCTGATTTTAAGGGAAATGCTTTTAGTTTTTCCCCATTTAGAATGATGCTAACTATTGGTTTGTCATAAGATAGCTTTTATCATATTCAAGTATGGCCCTTCCATACCTGTTTTCTTCTGTTCTATAGGGCCTTTTCTGCATCTATTAATATGGTCATATGGTTTTTGACCTTGCTTCTGCTTATGTCCTATATTACATTTATTGACCTACATATGTTGAACCATCCTTGCATCTCTGGGATGAAACCTACTTGATCATGATGTATGATCTTTTTGATGATGTGCTGCATTCTATTTGCTAATATCTAGTTGAGGATTTTTGCATGTATGCTCCTATAGTTTTGTTTTATAGTTGGGTCTTTATCTAGTTTTAGGATCAGGGTTATACTTGCTTTTGTAAATGGATTTGGGAATGCTCCATCCCTTTCAATTTCTTTGAAGAACTTAAGGAGTATTGGTGATCTAACACCTTTAAACGTTTCGTAGAATTCAGCCATGAATCCATCAGGTCCTAGGCTTCTTTTAGTTTATTACTGAGTTAGTTTCATTGCTTGCTATTGGACTGTTGAGCATACTTCTGTCTTCTTGGGTTAGTTTTGGTAGTTTGTATATGTCTTGGAATCTGTCCATTTCTTCCAAATTTGCTATTTTGTTGGAATATAATTTTTCAAAGTAGTTGTTATCGTCTGGATTTCCACAGTATCTACTGTGATTTCACCTTTTTCATTTCTAATTGCATTGATATGAATCTTTTCTCACTTTCTCTTGGTAAGTCTGACTAGGGGTTTATCTATTTTATTTATTCTTTCAGAGAACCTACTGTTTGTTGATTTTTTAAACTTTTTTTTAGTTTCAGTTTCATTGATTTCTGCTTTCATCTTTATAATTTCCTTCCTTAATTTTGGTTCAGGGCTCATTTGTTGTTGTTTCTCAAGTATCTTAAGATTTCTCTTAAGGTCGTCTATTTCAGCTTGCTCTGTTTTCCTAATGTGAGCATTTATTGTGATGAATTTTTCTCTAATAACTGCTTTCATAGTGTCCCAGAGATTTGGACAAGTTGTACCATCATTAACTTCCAGAAAATTTTAAATTTCTTCTTTGATTTCTTCTGTGACCCATTGGTTGTTTAAGAGTATGTTGTTAATTTCCCAGGAACTTTTGCCTTTTCTGAAATTTCTTCTGTCTTTAATTTCTGTTTTCATTGCACAGTGGTCTGATAGTATGCATTGGGTAATTTCTGTTCTTTTATATTTACTTAAGTAAGCTTTGTGGATTAGTATGCGATCTGTTTTGGAAAAAGTACCATGTGCTGCTGAAAAGAATGTATATTCTGTTGTTGAAAGGCAGAGTACTCTGTATATGTCCATTAAATCCATATGTTCAAGGGTGGGTTCAGCTCTGAAATTTCTTTATTGGTTTTTTGTTTAGTTGATCTATCTCTTTGGGAAAGTGAGATGTTAAAAAACCCTACTTAGTTACTTTTAGTTACTTAGTTACTTTTCTCATTGCTAAGACAAAGTTGAAGACTCAAAATTAAAGGAGGAAAGGTTTATTGTAGCTCATAGTTTGTAGAGGTTTCAGTCCATAGTTGGCTGGCTCCAAGGCAGGGTGATATGGCAGAGGGTCATCACAGAGGAGAAACAGTCCGCGGCAAAGCAGGGCAGGCAGAAGACGGCAAACCAGGGCAGGCAGAAGACAGCAAAGCAACAAGCCACAGAAACATCAGCAGCAAGTGATGACAGCAGCCCCCTTTCTGTCCCTTATATTCTATCCAGGCTACATGCCCTTAGGGCAGGGAGCACTCACACCCAGGGTAGGCCTTCCCATTATGCACACCCAGAACTATGCCAAACCAGTCAGTGGACTAATTTAGTCATCATACATCCTTGATGCCAGCATCACACACTCTAGATCCAGCTGCCTCTGAAAGGCTGCACTTGTGACCACGTGAGGCTTTGAGAGGATATCTAGACACAAGCCATAGCACCTACTATCATTGTGTTAGTGTTTATTTGATCTTTTTATTTCAGTAGGTTTTGTTTTATGAAGGTAGGTGCTCCAATATTTGGTGCATATATATTTATTGTATTATCTCTTCTTGTTGGAGTGTTCTTTTAACTAATATATAGTGACTTCTTTGCTAAAGGCTTTTTCTGCATCTGGTGAGATAATCGTGTGATTTTTGTCCTGCTTCTGTTTATGTGATGTATTATATTTATTGATTTGTGTTTGTTGAACCATCCTTGTATCCCTGGGATGAAGCCTACTTGGTCATGATGTATGATCTTTTTGATGATGTGTTGTATTCTATTTGCCAGTATCTTGTTGAGGATTCTTCCATTTATGTTCATTAAAGAGACTGGTGTACAGTTCTCTTGTTTGGTTGCATCCTTGTTAAGACATATTTATTGAATTCTTATTTTACTTAATAGAGCCCCTACCAGAAACAGAAAAATGACCAGAGATACCTTGAATTTGAGCAGAAAAACAGATTAGATGAGGATATTCAGTAACCTTGGAAAGTAGTTTTCAAACTTCTTGATGCCCCACACCATGATTATACATTATACCTATTGAAAGTATGCATAAAATAGAAAATAAAAAATAAGATAAAATAAATATTTTCAAATATCTTGATTATTCTTACAGTGATATATTATATGCAAAAGTATGATTTGCTCTTAGGTGAGACTCTGTGGTAGGAAACAAACCTAAAATCTCAGTGGCTTACAAAAACAAAGATTTATATATTGCTCATTTTATAAAAGTCCCTTGTGAGCTCAGCCTCACATAATTGTCATATCATATTCATCCTGGACCGTCTGGTGGAGTAGCCTCTATTTGAAATGTTTGTAAATAGAAAAGAGAGGGTGGCAAACCATAGCCTAATTCTTACAACTTCTGTTTTGAAATAGTACATCATTTGCATTCATATTATGTCAGCCAGATTAAGTCATAATACTTGAGTAAAGAGGGGCAGAGTAGAGATATGTGTGTATGTATACATATGTGTACAATATTATGTATATATATGCTTTATATGAGTACATACACTATATATACAAACACAAATGTGTATGTGTGTGTATGTATACACACATACATATGCTTTATTGAATTATAATTTACAGTCATACAATTCAGCCTTTTAAAGTGTATCATTCAGTGGTGTTTAGTATTTTCTCCAAGTTGTACAACCATCACTGCAATCAATTTTAGAATATTTTTATGACCTCCTAAAAGAAGCTTTGTACCTATCACCAGTCAGTCTCTGATTGTCCACTGGTCTTCCTGGACCTGGGAAGCCACAAATTTACTTTTTGTCTTTGTGGATTTACCCATTCTGGTCTTTTTTTTGGGGGGGGGTGGGGGGTGGTGCTGAGGATCAAACTCAGGGTCTTGCACTTGCTAGGCAAGCACTCTACTCCACTGAGCTAAATCCCCAAACCCTGGTCATTTTCTATAAATGGAATCACATAGTGTATAGTCTTTTGTGACTGGTTTGTTTTACTTAGCATACCGTTTTCAAGGTTTGTCCATGTTGTAGCATGTATCAGTGCTTCTTTTTATTGCTGAAAAAAATCCCATTATATGTATATTACTAACAGATACACCACATTTTACTTATTTTCCTGTTAGTTGAGAACATTTGAATTGTTTGTATTTTTAGGTTGTTATGAATAATGCTGCTCTGAATGTTCATGTTATATAGTTTTTTTGAGTTTATTTTAGTAGTGGGAATTGAACTCCAGGTCACAAATGGAAGGCAGGCACTCTACCACTGAGCTAGATCCATAGCCCTTTCTATTTTGAGACAGGGTATTGCTAAATTACCCAGGCTGTGCTCAGATCTGTGAGTCCCCTATCTCAGCCTCCTGAGTAGCTGGGATTATAAATATGCACCACCACATTCCAGCTTCATAAGCAAGTTTTTAAGTGGACATATTTTTTTCAGTTCACTTGGGCATATACCCAAGAGGGGCCATTTGGTAACTTAATTTGTAACATTTTCAGGAACTTCCAAGCTGTTTTCTAAAGTGATTCCACCATTTTGCATTTTCAGCAACAATGTATGACACGTCTAGTTTGCTCCATATCTTTACTAGCATAGTATTTTAAAATTTTAACTATCTAACAAGGTGGTAGAAAGTATTTTTGCATGGTAAATAGGATGCACCACTCAGCATCTACATTGGAATGCATTGAAAAATGTTTTTCTAACATCAGGTGTTTTTTCACTGGAGTTCTTTGAAGGCTAAGACTGTATGTGACTTAGTCCTCTGTTTGAGTTTAGGACCAAGGAAAGAATGGATCTTAGTAAAGTAAAGGTGCATAAATGCTGCAAGGAACATAATTAAAGTACCTTGTTAGGGTTACCATAAGGAACAACCATTTCAAAGCTGGAGCTAAAATCATTTTGAAAAGAGCTTTGAATGGGTATGTTTATCTGTTTTATGGGCAGATTACATTGGTACCACTGATGAGGTTGAAGAAGTTAACTATTTGTGGTTGGCTGTAATTTTAACAGTATATGTATTCTTAGCATTTAAAATTTATGTTATATTTTAAAGTATTTGATGTCTGTGAAAAGTGTCATAATCTCTACTTCCAAACAAACATTTGAGAAAAATTCTCCCTTAAGAAAATGTAGGGCAGGGGTTGGGGACTTAGCTCAGTGGTAGAACACTTGCCTAGCAAGCACAAGGCCCTGAGTTTGATTCCCCAGCACCGCCCCCCGCAAAAAAGAAGAAAAATGTGGGACAAAAGAATTTTGTGATATTTTGCAACATAAGAGTTCTAGAAATTGTTGAATTCCATGTCTGGAGAGAAAGCAGTTGTATCTCATGCTCTTCACCAAATAAAGCAAGTAATGCACCTTTTTAGTATAGGAGAGAGAATTAATCAAGGGGTGAGTGGGGCTAGAGAGGTAAGAAAAAAATACTGTTTTTAGTCCTGCAAAATCCGAAATCCAATAACAATGATATTGACGTAACCTTAATTCTGGACAGAATTGCTCAAAACTGCCATTTAGAAACTAAGGAACATGGTAATTTAAAAACAAAATTCAAAAACTTTTGATAACATCATTAGTTAATAAACGTTATAATTTACAAGGGAAACGAGATAATTGTACTTCAAATCTGATAGATTTTATCTTAAGCCTATTTCATGAGAAAGAAAAATGCTGTACATGAAGGATGCTTTTTGTCCCTACTTTGCCAGAGAATATTTCTCTCATGCTTATAAGATGAAGTAATCAAAAGTTTATGAATATGTTTGTATTATATTGATAAGAAAAGAAGTAACTATCAGAGAAGACTTTGCATTGATAAGGTAGTGTTGTTCAGCCAGAAGAGCTTGGTGGTGAAGATGGAATAGTCAGTGTATGGTATTTGAGAACTATACATCACGTGTGTATGTGTGTGTGTGCGTGCACACACACATGTGTATATGCATGTATGTTTTTATATATCCTACACGTATTGAAGTAGTGCCCTTAATGAAAACACTGCCTCCAACAATTAGAAAAAAACCCAACTCTGCTTGTTTTTCCACATGACTGCAGAACAATTGGAGCTTCTACTTGGAGCCCTTCTCCTATTCCTGGGAAAATACTCTGGTTGCTGGCATTTGCATAATCGTCTTTAGGGCTATTGTGGGTGGGTTTGGGCTGCTGACACAGAGCTGCAGACTGGCCACCTGTCCAAAACAAATGAACTCAGCCTTTGTGCAACATTATCTGGTTCTCCACAGTGTTACTTCTGAGTATGAATAATTTGATTAAAATATTATAAAACTATTATTTAGGAAATCTTTATGTTGCTTTTAAATATTTCATTTTAGGGGAAAAGAAATTTTCTTTCATGGGCATACCTGCCATATGTATTTCCATGCTCCTCTGATATAATTTTTAACTGCTTTTGTGAAATTATCCTCATGAATATTCATTAGGGATTGAGAATTTTAAAGGGAACTTTGAAAATGATTTGTATTTATCCTTTTATAAATTAAAAGTGTCTGATGTTTTCTAACAGTCCATTTTTATGGATAATAATTAAACACATAAAGTGAGCAAAGAAAGAAATATCTTTGAAAAATAGTAACCAGTTCTTCTTCATTCATTTTCTTTGATAATTAATCCATGACTCATATGTGAATTTAGGAAGTTTTTGTCCTAATAGTGGACACATTGCCATGCTAACTAATTAGTCATGTCCATTCAGCTTGTGACAAACATATACATGTACAGTCAGTTTATTTTTAATTACATGTTACAGACCTACATTTGGCATAATGTTGATATTTCTTATAATGATGACCAACTGAATTTAATTTTCATGTTAAACTTAACTTGTAATTGATAGGCCCAGTAATCATATTATATATAACAAGTTCAAGGTCAAATTAGTAGTCAGTGAATTAGTAAATACTTTTTAAACATTACTTGCCAGAGTTTGTTTTGCTTGATTATGATAGTAATCATGTCTCTTAGCTTTCAATTAAATATTTATTGAATGAATGACAATTTGACTACCATAAGAGACATTATTGACTACCCGTAGTAGTATATACACCAGGTGCTTTATCATTTTATTTGATTATCACAACAACCTGTTAAGATCCATTGGTGTTGACCTTATTTTCTTAATAGACTAATTTTTAGAATGGTTTTTAGATTCATCATTAAACAGAAAGTATAGGAGAGTTCTCATATACCCCTTGTCTCTCATACACACAGCTTTCCTCACTATCTGCATCCCACACCTGAGTGGTACATTTGTTACAATTAGTGAAACTGACCCATTATCACCCTCTGTCCGTGATGCATTAGGGTTCGCTCTTGGTGTTATACATTCTGTGAATTTTGATAAATGTGTAATGACATGTCTTCTTAATTATAATGATACATAATACATACAATCATATAAAGTAGTTTCACTGCCCTAAAATCCTCTATATTTGTGCCTCTCTTCCTTTAGTCCTTTTATCATCTTTGTAATTTTGTCTTTTCCAGAAATTCATATAATTGAAATTCTACAGTATGTAGCTTTCTTTAGATAGGCTTCTTTGACTTAGTAATATGCCTTTAAGGTTCTTCCATATCTTTTTCATGACATGATAGCTTTTAGCACAGAATACTTACTATTCCATTGTCTGAATGTGTCATAGTTTATTCACCTGTTCAGGTATCATCCTTATTTTAAAAATGATGAGACTAAAGTTGAAATCTAGTTGCCTGTGCTCACATGTATATAGCATAACATAACATAACATATAACATAACATAACAAGTTTGAGAGTAATATCCCTAATCTAAATTAGTGATCTCTAAAGTGGGGTGTTAAAACTTAGTACAAAATTATTTATATATATGGATTAGTTTTCTGTAGAACTTGCACTGTTTGCCTTTGTGTGTTACAGTGTACAGTAATTTCTTGTGACTAAGCCGATCTCTAGAAGATATTTTTCAACTGATGCTCTTATAAACTCGCAAATAGAGTGTCACTCGAAACATAAAACCTCAAACTGAAGTTAATTCTAATAATGCAAGCATAATCTAACATAAGAAAAGAGTAGAGGTAGTTTGTTCATAAAAGCTGTTCCACAGTTTCATTGTAATGTAAAAACAATGAGAGCTCAAACATATTTGAAATAAGCCAAAGATAACTTGTAAGTCTACTTAATAGTAATAGGTCTGTACTCAGTTTAATAATGAAGTTTATCGTAAACTTGTAGCTCTTTTGAGAGAGTAGCCGTTGATAAATATGAACCTATCAGAATTGGAAAGATATTAGAAAAATTGTTTTATTGCATATTTATCTATTTCTTTAAAGTTGCATTTTTGTTATAGTTCATGATCTCTATAATATGTAAATACTGTTTCTGGATATAATTTATAACTATGTTTTAGGGGCATGTGTCCCAATTTTTTATTATAAATTTTTATTTTTATTACTACATATTTGAAGAACATAATGATTACACTTATCGTGGGGAGTTGGTACATGTACTTAACACATCTTAATTCTTTTTTCATCCCTACCCCTTTCCTCCCTTCTTGCTCCTTTCATCTCTTGATTTCCTTCCCATTTGCAGAAGCTCTATCTCCATTTTTTTCTCCCAATTCCTTTTTTTCATCCTCATTCCCTCCCTCTTTCCATCTCTTTTTTCCCTTTCCATTTGAAAAAGATCTCTCTACTTGTATTATTTTATTTTGCTAATTATTTGTATTTTGTGTTTCTCATATAAAAGAAACCATGTGATATTTAAGCTTGTGGGTCTCATTTATTTCATTTAATATTATGGTCTAAAGATGTATCCATTTACCTACAAATTGAGTTATATAATCAAAAGAGTTAGAGGATTTATATTCTAAACTGTATTAGGACATTTTGAAAGATCTAATGGCAACCTAAGTTAATTACACCAATATTGTGTCCTTCCTCTCCACTTTAAATTTAACTGGATACTCTCTCTTTGAGAATTGGTCATCAAAGAATAAAAATGGCAAATAAACACATGAAAAAGTGTTCAACATCATTAGTCATTCCAGAGATGCAAATCAAAACAACATTAAGATTCCATCTCACTCCAGAACAGCAATCATGAAAAAATCAATAACAAATGCTGGAGGGGTTGTGGGGAAAAAGGAACCCTCCTCCACTGTTGGTGGGAATGTAGATTAGTCCAGCCACTGTGAAATCCATATGCAGATTCCTCAAAAAACTACAACTAGAGGTTCCATTTGATCCAGCTGTTCCTCTACTGGACATCTTCCCAGAAGAATTAAAATAATCATACTACAGCGATATATGCACAACTGTGTTCATAGCAACACAGTTTGTAATAGCTAAGTCTTGAAACAACCTAAATACCCAACAACTAATGAATGACTAAAGAAGATGTGGTTTTTCTACACAATTGGGTACTACTCTGCCATAAAAAAGGATAAGCTAGAGACATTTGTAGGTAAATGGATGTACCTTGAGAACATACTCTTAAGCAAAATAAATCAGATATGCATGAGTACACATCAAATTGTTTCTCTGATATGAGTAACCATAAGGGTAAATAAGGACAAAGAGGTGTAATAGATATTATATAAATGAAGATAACATTCAAAAGAGAGGAGAACTAGAGGGGAAAGGGGAAAAGAGAGAAGGGAAAAAGTAAAGAAAGAGGAAAGGGAAAAAATGGGAAAATATAAATAAACCTGCTATAAATAGGGAAGGGGGAGCAGAAGGGAGGGGTGGGGAAGAGGGGGAAAACCAAGATAACATCATGTACAGGTACAAAATAACCATGATGAATGTGACCATTATGTATACAATGTACCAATACATACTCTTGGTTAAAAAAATAATAATAAAGTTCATGTTATAATATCAAAAAAAAGAATTAGTCATCAAAATTTCTTAGTGATAGATGGTATTATATATATTTTGGCTAGAAAGCAATTTTTTATATCTAGCAGAATACTTATATATGGGAAAAACTTGGTAAATCTTTTTGTTAGAGTAGTCTCTATTTTTGGAATGAATATTTCATATAAAAATAAATTGTTTCCTACTCTGTAGACAGAATTTGGTCAGGAATTGGATATATGGATATGCTGTGGAGAACTACCCTTTATTTTTCTAGAGTCATTCACTATCTTTGAGGGTCTGGGCAGTACACCACTAGTTCATTAGCTTCTGTAGCATTACAAGAAAATTAGGACTTCTCCGTTCTGAATGTCAGCTATAATTGATCAAGTAAGATAGATATAAGTGAGGAGTTCAAAATATATAGTATTGTTCAAGCTATAATGGATTTACATGAATAAATGTCATATTCATGTTAAAATGTATAAGAGCCCCAAATTTGTAGGAAAACATGAAGTGTGGGATTATTTCTAGAGAAGGCAAGAATATTGAGTGGGTATGGAGGAAATATATGTTCTTTACCAGTGGACACTATAAAAAATGCAGAGGTAAAAAATAACTGTGGGCAAACTATGCAGAGAGCAAAAAGGTCAGTGGTTGCTGGGGGATAGAAGAGGGAATGAACAAGCAGGCGTAGCACTTAGGATTTTTAGGGCAATGATGATACTCTATACAGTACTGCAGTGCTGAATCTATATATCATTATACAGTTTCTCCAAACCTACAGAATGTACAGTGCTAAGAGTGAACCCCAGTGTAAACTATGGACTTTCTGTAAATAAGTTTCTGTGTCAATGTAGGTTTGTCAGTTTTAACAAGTACTGACTGTTATGGTGGGGGATGTTGTTAATGAGAAGTTAGACATGTGTGGGGTAGGGTATATATGGGAACTCTGTACCTTCTTACTTTGGCTCTAAACCTAAAAGTGCTCTTTAAAAAAAAAGTAGTATTTTATTTTTAAAAAAAGCAAGCATCAAGAAAAGAACATTATGAATTCCATAAATGTTTTCCAAGTGGTGAATCTACTCACTTAAAATAACATATTCTCGAACTAATACCAGTATTTGTACCTGTGGGAAGATATTTTCAAACATGAAATGTTTAAAATCTAATTATAGTTCTGCAGAAACAGTCAAATAATTGCAGTTCATTTCATTGATAATGAATACTAATTTTGATCCCCATTAAAGCAGATATATAGTACAAAAAATTGTATTCAATTTTTCTATTTGGATTTTTCAGTAAAAATATGGAAAATAATTGTGAGTAAACACAGCATTCCTGTTGAAAGACTTAAAGATTTAAGCATAGTGCTTTATATGTAGTACAGGTTTAGGTTGTGCTTCATAGTTGAGTAAGTGCATAAAAACGTACCTCCTATTCATTGGGTTAAGGATACCCAAAATGGAACTAGAATCTATAGAATTTATTTTGTATTTAATGACTGAATTTTTAATCACATTAGTCATGAATATTACTATTTATCAGATACTTACTGTATACTAGGCATTAGATTTAGATTTAGGTTCTAAATCATTAGATTTAGGTTCTTTTATTATTTGCATTTTACAGCTTAGGAAACTAAAGCTCAGAATGGTTAGCGAAATTATTTTAAGTGTCCTCATTTATGACTACTATTCATAGTAGTCATAACTGGAGTTTGAACCCACTTTTGTTTGATTTCAAAGACCATATGTAATGGTGTGAAATACTATGCTAGAATAGTGACTGATTTTGGGGGGATATTTTTGTTGTTTGCTGTACTGTATTTATGTTTGAAGCATTTTAGAATTATTACTGTGGGTATAATACTTCTATATTTCCAGTTATGTTAATTTTTATATTTAAATCCAACACAATGTTCATCTCCACCAGGAAGCTTGGAAGACCCATGTTCTGACCCTAGTTCTTTTCTTTCTTGTCCATGCTGGTTTATTGTTAGCCCTTAATTTCTTCATCTAAAAGTAAAATGTTTATCTAACTATTTGATCATTCTCATTTTAACAACAATGCTAATTATTAGAACTGTGAACATTTCAACAGCATTTAGTATTTAGAGTAGCATTAGCATGTAGTAGAAAATTCTCAGCAAATACTTGCTGAATTAACAAAGGCCTTGAGCACTTCCTCCCCTTTATAAACATTGACTTATTTAATTATGTGAGCAACATTGAAGTAGGTGCTATTACTACCTTTATTTGCAAGATAAAGAAATGCAAGATAAAGATAAATAAACTTGCTAAGGTCCAGGCATTAAAGCCAAGATGTGCTCTTAACCAGTATACCAGTGATTCTTAACAGTGGCCACACATTAAAATCACTAGTGAAGTTTGTTAAAATATTGTTAGTTTCATCTTTAGAGTCTGATTCAGCAAGTGACATTAATACTATGGTATTGGGAGCTGCCTGGTGGAGTGACCTTTTATTTGCTTTGTAGTGCGGTACTGTGGATTGAATCCAGAGCTTCATGCATGATAGGCAAGTGCTCTACCCTTGAACTGTGTCCCTAGCCCCTCACTTTTATATTTTTGAGGTAGGGTCTAACTTGGAAGCTGGCCTCCAAGTGGCATTCCTTCTGTCTCAGCCCCTTGAGTACTGGGCATTACAGGCATGCACTAGCAAGCTTGGCTTGCAGTGACCTTAGGTTGCTTTAGAAATTCTGGTGGGACTTTGCACCCAGAGAATTTTCATTGTTGTTGTTGGCTGAAAGATTACTTAAAATTTGCAAATAACCACCAATTTTTACAAATCAGTAATTGAGTTTGAAAAGAAATAAAAAACTTAAGCAGTATAGAATATGTAATATCAAGAATTGACGAATACGTTGACTTTTTGTTGTACTATCTGTGGGTAAATTTGCAGAGATCTAGAATGTTATGTTTTATTGATACAGCTCCTAACTGGAGATGTTTTTATGAAAGTGGGAACTTTGATCTTTATTTTATTAATGCAGGCTCAACTTGTGGTACTCAATTTTAATATTAGTAACAGTTCCTCATAAATACATTTATATTGTAAGCTTAGACAGCTGGAAATTGCTTCTGTAAAGAAAGAGAATGTTCGTATTTTTGTGTGCTATTGAAATCAAATTAGACAACCTACTTGAGAATTTTTAACTTCATGTTTTAAGGGAGGTAAAAGATGTTGTTCATGGAAGGCTTTTTAAAAATTCAATTTTAATATATCAATAAATGTAGTTAAACTTTAGAAGAAAAAATTGACTTTTTAAAAAAGGCAGCGTATTTGCTACTCAGTGTCTCCTAAATTCCTGTATTTCTATTTGTAATAGCTATATGATAAATATTTCTTTTTAAAAACTAATGCTATTTAGTGTTTCTGTGTTATTAGCATTGTTTATCATATGTTAACCTGTTTTTTTTAAATAATCTGATCTTGAAAGATTTCTTTACCTTAGTTAATGAAAACTCAGTTTGTAAAAAAAAATAGATGCTCAATAAAAACTTCTGCTCTGGGGTTGAGGATTTAGCTCAGTGTTGGAGCACTTGCCTAACAAGTGCAAGGCTGAGTTCAATCCCCAGCACCAGCAAAAAGGGAAAAAAAAAAAAAACAAAAAAACAACTTCTGCTCTGTGAAAGACACTACTAAAAGAATGAAAAGAAACCAGGTACTGTAGCATATGCCTGTAATCCTAGCTACTTAAGAGGCTGAAGCAGGAGTGTAAGCGAATTCGAGGGCAACCTGCGCAATTCAACAAGACTCTGTTGCAAAATTTAAAAAATAAAAATGAAAAGGCTTGAGGATGTAACTCAATGTGCTTCCTGGGTTCAATATCTAGTACCAGGGGAAAAGAATGAAAAGACACGCCACAGACTGGGAAAAAATAGATGGAAATGTATTGTGTCAACAGTATACAAAGAACTCGTAAAACCCAGCAGTAATAAAACAGACAACTCAATTTAAAAGTGTACCAAAGATGGGAACAAGCATCTCAGTAGAAGATTTATAGATGGCAAATAAGCATATAAAAAATAGCATTGTATTGTATGTCAATAGGAATTTGCCAATGAGATTCCACTACTCACCTGTTCAAGTGGCAAAATTCCAAAACAGTGAAAACACCAAATGCCAGCTAGGATCTTGTGCAACAGGAGTTCTTCCTTACTGGTAGGAATGCAAAATGGCACAGGTACTTTTGGAAGCTACGCACAGACTTGTATGATCAAGTAGTTGTTCTCCTTGACATTTGCCCAAATGTATTGAAAGCATGTTCACACAAAACTCTGCACATGAATGTTTATAGCTACTTTAGTCATAATTGCGAAAACATGGGAGCAATCAAGATGTCCTTCAGTAGGTACATGGATAAGCAAACTGGTAAATCAGACAGTGGAATTATTATAAAGCACTGACCTAGCAAGTCAACAAAAGACTTGGAGGACTCTTACCAAGTGAAGGAAGTGAATGCCAAAAGGCTATATACCGTTTGAGTCCAAATATATGCTGGAAAAGGCAAAACTATAGAAATAGTAAAAAGATCAGAGAATGCCAGCAGTTGTGGAAGGAAGTGGAGAAAGGGAGGTTGAATATGTGAAGCATTAGAGGGTTTTAGGGCGGTGAAATTATTATAATAATGTAGTTGTGGATCTAGAACATTGTGCATTTGTTAAAATTCATAGTATAGGGGCTGGGGATTTAGCTCAGTGATTAGAGTGCTTGCCTTGCAAGCACAAGGCCCTGAGTTCAACCTCCAGCACCACAAAAAAAAAAAAAAATTCATAGTATAGCACGAAGAGTAAATCTTTATGTGCACCGTGGACTTTAGTTAGTGTGACAATACTATTTTCATCATGTAACATATGTATCATGCTAATGAGAGATGTTAATAATAAGGGAAACTGGCAGTGGGGACTGTATGGGAACACTGCACTTTCTACTGAATTTCTCTGCCCTGAAAATAAAGTCTTTTAATTAAAAAATATATGTATATGCTAGCAATGGTGGCACACACTTGTAATCCTAGCTGTTTGGGAGACTGAGGCAGGAGAATTGCAAGTTTGAGGTTAGCCTGTGCCACTTAGTAAAACTCTGTCTAAAATAAAATAAAAAGAACTGGTGATAGAGCTTAATAATAGAGCACTTACCTAGTATGCACGAGGCCCTGGGTTCAGCTAGCATGGGACAAAATCTGTGTGTGTGTGCGTGCGTGTGTTTGTATGCATGTACAAGAGAGGATGCAAGTGTGATTTTCATCAAAATGGGGAATAGTACTGTGTAGGAATTATTTACTGAGAAAAAATGGTGAACTGTGCTAGGTTTTTTTTATACCCCTGTTCTTTTAAAGAACTTATAGAGAGCACTTAAATAGTAATTTGGGATAGTATATGTTTATATTTAAATGAATTGAGTAGTCTGAACGTATTTTAAGCTTCAGAAGAAGATTTGGACTTGACGTAGGCTTAGCTAGCTGGGAGATCTTATATAAATGACTTAATCTTTTAAAACTGTGCATCTATTGTATTTGGTGGTAGTTGTAAAAGTTCAATAAGTAATGTGAACTGTCCAGCACATAGTAAGCACTCAAATGTTATCACTAATGATTAATTGTGTTTTTAATGTGACAAGGAAAATGGAGGAAGGATGGCATTCATTTGCCTTGAACATCCAGTCACATTTTGGCTATTTCTTCTGGATTTCTGCCTCTATTTCCAGATAACTGTGGTCAAGCATGTGAGGTTAGTATTGCTTGCTGATTTAATACATTCCAGTTTCTGCTCTTGAGAAGGAACTGCTTTTACAGCTGTCCATGAGGTCAAATGGGCAGCTCAGTCATGCTGACCAATATAACACTTTTTTATTGTGGTAAAACAACAGAAACCAGCTTGTTTTCCCCCCAGTAAAAACCTTCATGTCTGTAGACTCTTGGAGCTGGGCAAGGAGACCAAGAGAAGGGTGGAAGAGTAAGGAGGAAGGGGATAAAGAGATTAAAAGTGATCAAGACATGTTATATGAATGTACCAGTTTCCAGAATAAACATCACTATTCTGCAAACATATACTAATAAAAAAGTACATTCATACAGGCATACCTTTCGTATCAGAGAGGGTTACAAATCAATATCAGATCTTTGCAAATCAGCATTTTTCCCTTGAAAATACACCTTTAATTATAAAAGTTTTATAGGGAAAAGAGGGCTAAAGAAGAAGGTTAAAAGAAAAGTAAGATGTAAGAGAAGAAAATGGAAAAGTGTAAATAAACTTGTTGCAAATAGAGAGGGGTGGGTGAGTAGAAGGGAGAGGAGGGTAAGAGGGGGGAAAGCCAAGATACATCATGTACAGGTACAAAATAACCATGTTGATTATGATCATTGTGTATATAATGTACCAATACATGTTCTTGGTAAAAATTAAAAAAATTTAAAAAAAATTATAAAAGTTTTTAAAACTATATATATATATATATATATGTATATATATATTTTTTGTTGTTGTTGTTGTTGTTGTTGCTGTTGTTGTTCTGGGGATCAAACTCAGGGCCTTGTGCTTGCAAGGCATAAAAACTGTAGTTTTAAGGATGTTTAGTGACTTAACGTTCTAAATAAGCCAAAACTATGGAGATTTCATTTTAAAAATCCAGAAGCTATAGTTTGGTGGTGCCAGGGATCGAACTCAGGCCCTTGTGCTTACAAGGCAAGCACTCTAATCACTGAGCTAAATCCCCAGCCCCGATAACATCTTAATAAACTCCCACAAACTCAGTTTTTAGTATGTAGTAATTTAAATTTTTATTGGAAGATGACTGTAACAGTGAAAAATACTACTTTTCTAATTAATAGCTTCCAGCAATTTGGAAAGAACATTTCACAAAATGTAGGGGGAAAGAAACAATTATAAAAATTTAACTACTACTTTATGCAATCCACTGAAAAGCAGAAAACAAATTTAAAATTATTGAAATTGTAGAGCTAGGCTAAGTTGGTGCATTGTAGCCTGTAGGATTTTCTCTTGATTAAAACTTGCCTAAAAATTACTTTTAGAATAAGTGAAGGTGCTCTACAGGAGAAAACCAGATTTTCTAGAGGAGAAAAGGTTGATGAATACTTGAAAATAATTAAATAACTGGTATTTAATATTTAATATTAGGTTAATTTGTCCTTATTCTTCCTTCAAAGGAGGATACCTTTATTAAGTAAATTCCTAAATTATGCACTCATATTAGCAGCAGCATTGTATAATTGGACATCTCTCACATACTCTCTCTTATGAAATTGTCATAATAGCAAAATGTATCAGAGATCTGAGCATATTTCACTGCCGTGTCTCAATGTATTAAAAGCAATACCCAGGTATAAGTGGAGTAAATTAAGGTGACACATCCTGATATTATTAGAACTGTAACTTTCCAAGGAAACGCCTTGAAAAATGTACTTTTATGATTCTAAGTACTTTAATAGTAACGGTACTTTTATTTTGAATTGAGTAAAGGATATTGGAGGGCCTTTTTAACAGAAAGAAAAGCTTCATGGGAAATTTAACGGTATAGATTTCCTGAACCCTAAAGAAGAATTTATTACATATGAGAAGCTTCAGAGAGCACATCAGAAGTTGTTCCACCAGCCCATCTACATTTCCCCTACTATTTTTTTTATGTCACCAGGTTTTGTTTTGTTTTGTTTTCCTTCACCTAAGTATGCCAAGCACTGGAATCCCAGTCTTGTCTTAGCTGATCAAATTCCGTCATGCTCTATCAGACCCACTTCCAACGTACCTGAGTCTGCATGAGTTTTCCTGACATCTCTCAGTTTGGCTTCTCTTTTCTTAGACTTCTCCCAAACCTAGTTTTGTCTGTATTATTGTCCAACAACGCCTCCCTTTAATTAAGTAGCCTCTAAACCTTTTAGTTTCTTCATTCTGCAGGGAGATACCACTACGCATCCAATTATATAAAGGCTAAAAGGCTCTAATAATATTTATTTATTTAGTACTGCAGATTGAACCCAGGGCCTTTGCACTGTGAACTACTTTCCTAGCCCACCTGCCCACTTTCTTTCTCCCTCCCTCCTTCTCTCTCTTTCTTTTGTTTCTTTCTCCCCAGCCCTCTAAAAAAATTTTTTTTAAATATTTTTGAGGAAGACTCTTGCTAGGTTGCTCAAGCTGGATTAAAATTTGAGGTCCTCTTGCCTTAGCCTTCCAGAGTGCTGAGATTACAGGCATGTGCCACCATCTCTAAGTGAATTTTTCATTTCAATTATTTTACTTTTCAGCTCCAGATTTTCTTTTTGATTTCTTTTTAGGTTCTTTTCTCTTTCTCTTGATATATACGTTTTGCTTATACATAATTTTCTTTACTTTCTCCTTGTCTTTTTTAGTTTTTTGAACAGCTTTAAGACTCAATTGCATTAATTCCTGCTCTGATCTTTATAACTTCCTCCCTTGTATGCACTTCGAGTTTAACGTGCTCTTCTTTTTCTAGAAACTCGAGCTTCAACATTAGGTTGAATTCACTCTGTTTTGCTGATGTAGGAATTCACTGCTATAAATTTCCCTTGTAGGATTGCTTTCATTGTGCCCCATACCCGAATGTTGTATTGGTATTATTATTTAATTGTACAAACTGTCAGGAGGGTGTTATTTAATTTTGTGGTTTCTTTTGCCGTTGATTTCCAGTTACATTGCACTATAATCTAACAATATGCATGGGATAATTTCAGTTCCTTTCCATTTCTTAAGCATATTCTGTAAGCTACTGTGTGGTCTATTTTGGAGAAAGCTCCATGTACTGTTGAGAAGAATGTGTATTCTCTTGTTGGGTAGAACACTCTGTAGATATCTACTAAGTCCATTTGTTTAGAGGTTTGGTTCAGCTCTGGTATTTCTTTGTTGATTTTTTTTATCTAGTTGATCTGTCTATTTGAGATAGTGGGTATCGAGGTCCCCCATTATAATTGGATTAATGCTTATCTGATTTTTCATATCCATTAGTGTTTGTTTTATATAGTTGGGTGCATTGGTATTTGGTGCATGTATATTTGTGATTATTATCTCTTCCTCTTGGATTGTTTCCTTACCGAGTATGTCGTGACTTTCTTTGTCTCTTCTGATCAGTGTTGGCTTGAAATTCATTGTTGGCTTGAAATTCATTGCAAATTGAATAGCTACCCCTGGTTTTTTCTGGGTTCCTGTCGAATGGAGTATTATTTTCCATCCTTTAACTTTCAGTCTGTGAATTTCTTTGAGTTAAATGTGTTTCTTGTATGTAGCACATTGCTGGATCTTGTTTCTTCATTCTGCCAATCTGTTTCATTTCATTAGTGAGTTGAGACCACAGTGATGGTTATAATTTGATAGGTATTGACTTATCCTTGTCATATTATTTTCCTGTTGTTGGTTCCCTTTCATTTCTCTTTAATTGTTGCTTTCCCTGATGGATTCATTGTAGTGGGATTCTTGGAATTGTTGGCTTCATTGTTTTTTTCTAGAATATCTGTCAGAACTTTTTGGAGTGTTGGTTTGGGGGACATGAATTTCTTCAGGGGCCTGAGTTGTGTGGTTTTTGACAGGCTGAGTGTCTCTTGCCAGCTTGATCACAGCTCCCTAACCCTGGATGTCTCCCATGGTTGTCCCTCACCCAGTCAATCACTGTGGGTTTTTAACACTGAGAGCCCTGAGACATAAGCCAACCCACAGCTGCTCTGGGTCCTGGGTTCAGTTAGCCCCTTCCTAAAACAGCACCCAACCAAGCACTGTCTCCAGGGGACACCACAGTCGCTTCGACTGGAGTCTCACTGGCTGTTGTAGTGTACAGCATCCACTGCTGCGTTCCACTGGTGCGTTTCTCCCCAGAGGCCTCCAGAATCACCCACTTTCACTGTGTCCCTGTAGATTCCATCTTCCTTTCGTATGCCACAAGCCAGGAGCTGAGATGAAAATACAGATTGACACTTCCTTTTTCTGCCTTGAGATCTGTTTCTTCACTTTCTTTGTCATTTTTTCCACCTCCCTCGTTCTTTCCTTCTCCAGGTTATTTTGCAGTGTCTGTATTCCAAATCTTGGAGAGGTTGGTTTGTTGCTGCTTACTGCTCTGCCTCCTTCGCAGAAGTCTCTATTTGGTTTTTACATCAAATAGGATAGGCCATTTTAAATGTCAGTAGATTTTGTTTTTTCTTCTATGTCTAGTGAATCAGACACTGATGACTTTTTAATTTAAATGATTTTAATTTAATCTTTATTTCTTAGAAAAGGTTAACAAATCTTTAGTGATATATATAAAACATTGGATTAATATTTTATTTCATCTTGAATTAATAGACCAGCAAATAAAGGCAATTTATTATGTTATTTAAAATAATGTAGTTCAGTTTTTTCCAAATGCAATTTTGTATCAGACAAATATTTCAGAACTTTCCTACAGGAGAGTAGGAGTAAAGATATCCATTAACTTTTTGTTTTGTTTTTCTGTTTTTTGAGACAGGGTCTCACTATATAGTTCAAATTGGCCTTGAACTCACTGTGAAGCCCAGGCTGGCCTCAAACTCTCTGCGATCCTCCTGCCTCAGTCTCCCAAGTGCTGGGGTTACAGGTGTACATCACCATGCCCAGCTTCACTAACTATTAATAGAAATAAATGGTTTAAGAATACAATAAAGATAATCATTGTATCATTCCATCATGTAGTGGACTTGTTAAAACATCATTTCCATAACATTGGGAATTTTATGACAGAAGGCAGAAGCATAGTATGTAAAGAAAATGATTCCCTATGATTTTGAAAACCATCTGATGGCAAGCAGTAAAATTTAAATATTAGTTTCACTACATGCTACGGGAAGAATGGATGCAGAATAACCTGTGCCAGAGCTCGCTGTGGCGGATGGGCCAAAGGTTAAACTATCATTCCATTTCCCAGTGTCTACTTGACAGTAGCTTTCTTTGTGTTTCTTCACCTGTTCGAGCAATACAGCAAGTGTTATTGAGAGGTAAAACAAAGCAAGTCTTACATCAGACACTGACGGCTTTTTAAAAGGTTGGAGTGCGATGTCACTGGATGTTCCAAAGGGTATATTGATAGTAGTACATCTTTATGGAAGTCACTGCTCCAGACTGGACTGCAGATCAAGTCGACATAATGCATCAGTGATGCTGAAGTCAATATAAGTAAGTGTATGTCTAGTGAATCCGTTTTGGAGTGATTTACAAAAAACCAAAACACTTTTTAAAAAAATTACAGGCCATATGTTTATTTTCTTTAGCAAATTAGTGTGGGTAATTTTCTATGTAAATAAACATTTCTTTCACCAGATGTGGCTTTGAGCATAATGTAAAAGAGAAAGCAGTTAATTTAAGTATAGAATGCCTTCAGAGGCATGAAATGTTATTTAGGACCTTTCCTATAATGACCACAGAGTATTTCTGAGCACCCATGCAGATTAGATCTTGGACAGCTGCATAGAGCGCACAGAAGTCATGATTCCTGCTCTGTGAACTAACTTGAATCAAGTCTTTCATCTAGAGATCTCACTGTCTATTTCATGAATCCTTCATCTCATCTCTGAAGGGCTCATTCAGTTTAATACAGTTCAGCTTTGTGGTTTAGGGCTCTAGAAATTGCTGTTGTAATACATAATACACAAAAAAGTTAACACGTTAATTTCACTTTTTTTGAGAATTAGATAAAATATACCTGAAATGTCTTTTTTGCAAAGATTTTTGGTAATTTGGAAGTCCAGCTCAGATTTAACTAGTTATAAACATTATGACCTCAAGTAAATTTTGTGTCTGAAGTGACCTATTTTTCTGTGCTTAAGAGGTCTCACAGAGTTAAGAGAAATTAATGTACCTTAATTAGTTCATTTGTTCTGTATAAATTTAGAGTGCTGTCATTCTGCCCTCTGTCCTATTCCTGTGCATAAGAGGCTCATGTCATATCCCTTGTTCAGTTTTAAGTATTCTGCAAACAATTTAGCAGTGATTAAATTGAAAAAGTCACATATCATTTAGATGTGATCTGTGAAGAAAATGCCACATGATCTTTCCTTATTTAGGATACTTCACATCTACCAGTTGTTTGGTATGACCTATGCATTGCTTGACATTTTATGTTACATACTTTTTATTCCTCTCTACAAATAATGAAATCTTTGAATTCAAGGATCTTGGCTTACTTCAGCTTTCACAAAAATTAAAATGTAGTACCTTCTAGGTGTGGAATAAACTTTGGGTTTTTTTTCATTGCTTTGGAATATTCACACGTGTTCTTGTTCAGTAGCGATGATGGTCAAATTTAACTATAATTTTATTGAGGAAATACTTTATTATAGTAGACTCCCTGGTCATAATTTCAGAAATCCGGTGTGGTTATTTTTTTCATTGAGTGTATAAAAATTAGGAACCAGAGAAATTTTGATCCAAACATTTCTTACTCAGACTGGCAAAAATTTAAAAGGAGATTAATATACATTAGAAATAGAGTAACGTAGGTAGCATTTTTTTATGCAGTCAGTGAATATGTATTTTTTAAAATTTTTTTTTAAAAAGCAGTAGCAACATTTATACAAGAAAGCAAAAATGAAGAGTGAGAGAGAAACTGGTTCTGCAGAGTGAGCTTGGGCCAAGTAAAGAAAAAAAGAGGGTAAGAGTTAGGATAAAAGAGTATACACTATATCTGTGCAACACGTTACCGGCTATCATAGAAAGTTATAATGGCACCAGCTCCTCATGGCTGCCTTTCTTTTATATTGTCCAAATCTCGAGGAAACCCAGGAGGACTTCTACGTGCAGGTCCTGAGAGGCGGTGCTGGGATCCCACACCTTAGCCTGCGTCAGGTCTAGGCCATCCTATTGAAAACCTGCTGGAGTTCTTGGGAGAAATCCACATGCAGGGCTTTGGGAGCAGTTCTGTGCATGTGTCCAGGATCTTGTAATTAACAGGTCATACCCACTTCCCCAGCTGGCTTTTACCACAGCCTAACCTCCTATCTCATTTCCCTTTCAGAGACACAAATCCCCGTAATTCTTTATGGGGTGCTGAGGGAGTGGAGGGCTCTGTCTTCTATAGCTTCTTCAGGAAGGAGTTGTAGACCTTACCTACTGGGGATTATGTGCTCTCCAACTACCTTGGGGTACAGTGGCTCACTGACTGGGTTGAAGGAAAGTCAGTGGGTATTACTGTCAGCAACTAAATGCTGGCCTCTTTGCGACAGCCCAGAGATACAGTGATTTAAAAATAAATAAGCCAAGCATAGTAGTGCATATGTGTAATCCCAGCACTTTGGGCAACTTAGTGACTTAGCAAGACCCTGTCTCAAAATAAAAAATTTAGAAAAGGCTGGAATAGAGCTCAGTGTGAAAGCCCTGGGTTTAATCTCTGGTACTGAAAACAAACAAATAAATAAGAGAGACAAAATCCCTACTTGATAGAGTTTAGAGTTAAAAAACAGACAAAAAACATTTAAGTCAGACAGGAACACTGTATAAGGATTATGAATAGGGTTGTGTAAGAGTCACTGGTGAGTGATTAGAAAAGCCCTCTTAGAGAAAAAGACAAGATTGAAAGGATGAGGGTATGCCTACACTAAGTGCTCTAAATATGATTTCTATCTAAAAAGAATCAGGAATTCATAGAGAACTATCTTATTGCAGGTCTGAGACAGGAACTGTAAAAGAAAACAAAGATGTGATCGAAGTCTCTTTGGTTCATGATATGGGAGGGGCTCTTCCAGATCACAGATGTGACAATTTGAACATCAAAAGAGTGGTATCTGTGATTAACTGGACTGTATCTCTTATTTACAAGAGTTTACAATGTTTCTCTAAAAATTCATTGTTCATCTACGGTCAAAACTGAATAATCAAATATTTATCCTGTCTTTCCTCTAAGAACAGTACATCAGGGAAACCAGTGATTAAATGTTACAGCTAATAAATACAGAAAGAATGATAAGTTATTATATTAGAATGAAATGAAATGAAATACTTATATAATGAAACTTTTCATATTTTTCTGTAAATACTTCTGCATGTTTTGTGTCAGGAAATACAAAAGTCAGTTTAAAAGACAGAGATAAAAATTAAGCAAGGCCAAGCATGGTGGTGCATGCCTGCAGTCCCAGCCAGCACTCAAGAGGCTGAGGCAGGAGGATTGTCACAAGTTTCAAGGCCAGCCTGAATTATACAGTGAGACCCTGTCTCCAAACAGACAAACAACTTCAGCAAATAGAATTAGGAGTAATAGGAAGATACATGATGGGAACAGTATGAACAAGGTGCTGAAGTGACAAAATACTGTACATATTCAAAGAAGACATGGTAATCAAGTTCCCGAAAGTACATGATATGTGAAGAATACAGAGTACCTAGAAATAGTGAAACCTAACTATTGCCAAGTTCAGGAGGAATTTGAGAGGCAAAGGTACTTCAGTTCCTGCTGTGCTTTGGACCAAAATAATGTCATTTCAACAGAGGCATTCAACATTGATTTTAATTAAGCCAAATTGATTTGGCAGTGTATCTTGTAGGAAAGACGCCACGTTGTCCAGATGCAGTGGTGCACACCTGTAATCCCAGGGAATCTGAGCCAGGAGGGTTGCACGTTTGAGCCCAGCCTGGGAATCTTAGCGAGACTCTGTCTCAAAATAATAATAATTATGATTATTTTAATAAAAAGGGCTGGGTGTGTAGCTCAGTGCCAAAGGCCCTGGGTTCAATCCCCAATATGGCCCACACAAATAAACAAATATTTTAGAAAAGAGGAAAACAAGAGAAAGGAAGATACCATGTACAGAGTGAAGCCTTGATTTTGTAGCAACATTTGCTTACACAGTCCGCTAATTATTGTGATTGTTTTTCATCTCAGCATGGTATTATTTTTATAGCTTAATGTGTGGAAATGAGTACTCCAAAGTTAATTATTTCTGTATACATTATATTAGGCCGTGCTGTAACAGTGTTAGGGGGTCACATATGTCTGTATCTAGAAGTAATATGTTATATAGTTGGACCGAGTAGTTTTAACTCATTCCTCATAAAATTATCGTCTCTGAGATATTCAAATGTCTCTGTGCCTCTGTGTATCATATTATATTTTTTTCCAGATTTACAATGTATGGATGATAGTAAATGGGTGGATATATTTGTTGGTAATACTAATTGTTTTAATTTGCACTAACTTGTAACGTAGTATTTTTTTTAAAAAGAAAAGACCTTTGAAATCTGTCTTTTGAAGATTACTGTAACATAATAGCACCAAGGTTTTTTCACTAGTTTTATAAACCAGTGTGTATGTGTTTGCTCCAAATTGAATGTATTTTTCCCTCTCCTGGTTATATGAGAGTTCGGTTGCTGGTTCCTGCCTGCACTGAGGTGCAGTGCTGTTCTGAGATGTCAAGTTGTGGAGTCAGAGTTCTGTGCACACACACAGCTGTGTTCCTGGTAGCATACCAGAAGGATGTCCCTATAGCTAATCACAGAGTTTGGTGAGGGAAGTGCATATCCCTTAAGTTTCAATTTTCTTATCCTGTACTCATCTTTTTCCTAAAGGTGGAGACAGAAGAGAACTGGATAATAATGAGAGAAGGCTTTAGTGTTCTGCCATTTGTCATTGGTGCATTATTTCTGAATTAAATTTATAGTTGGAAAAATGGAATTGTTCTAAGTAATGTATTTTAAGAGAAAGAGCTTCCTTGATGGCACAATACTTATTTTAGAAAAAAATATATATTTTAACAGGGTATCCAGAAGTTGGCTAGCCAATACCTGAAGAGAGATTGGCCTGGAATAAAAGCCGATGATCGGAATGATTACAGGTAACTTCCCAAGTGACTTTTGCTTATTTTCTTTTAAAAGGGCTCCACTAAGAGCTCTCTTACATATAGAGAATATAACATTCTAGTTTTTAAAAGAATTTTTTTCTTTCCTCTGCTGTGTGTTTTTAAGCATAATCTCAAAACTATAAACAAATTTTTGAGGGGTGCTGGGGATCAAACTCAGGGCCTTGCGCTTGGTAGGCAAGCACTCTAACACTGAGCTAAATCCCAAACCCCAAAATTATAAATAATATTTATGTTCCATAACATATGTACATACTCTATGAATTATATCATTTTCATATATCTTAAGCCAAGGTCATATATCATTTAGTTAATACCCACATGTGGAATTTAAAGAAGGTAAATGTCAGTGGAACATCTTCTCGATGATCAAGGATGAAATACATTATTGCAACAATAGTGAAACAAAATTGTAGTGTACTATCATGATCAGTGATTCTTTACTTAATTCTGAATTTGGAAAGATCAGATTTTGTAAGCCTAGGGAAGAAGTTTCTAAGTAATGTATTTTAATGAAAAGAGCTTCCTTTATAGCACAATACTTATTTTAGAAACGTGTGTGTACATGTGTATGTGTATATGTACAGGTTGTCCAGAAGTTAGCTACTTATATCTCGAATACAGATTTTAAAGAAGGTAGATGACAGTAAAATATCATTTGTGTCCTTAGTGACCTATTAATATCTTAAAAATGTCTGTAATTTTGTTTAAAATTTAATATCTTTTGGGGGGTTTGGAAGTATTTTTTGTCTTTTATGGTGAGGGCTTCATTCATGTTATGGGACCCAGAAGTTTGCAGTCTGGTTGGAATTAAGACTAATGCCCATAAAATAATAGTAGAGAATGCAAGGTAATTAAAAACTCAGTATTGAAGTATATGATTTGGAGTCTGACTATGAAATTAAGCTGCTGGATTATCAGAAAAGACTAATATCATCAGAGAGTTTCTTAAGAATGTAACATTGCTGCTAGAAAACTGAAGAATTTACAAGAAACCCTAATAGTTCCTCACAGTGGCAGACCATACTTGGAAGGTGACGTGATAGCTAAAAATAATAGAGTGGTACAATTTCAATTTAGAATGTAAAAGTAGACCAGAAAATAAAAATAGAGCTTATCTTGTATCTACAAATTTCAGCTAAGGGGGAAGAGAGGAGATGAAATTTGGGGCAAAAGAGAAATGTAGAATACAACCGTGAAGCAAGAGAGCATGCTTATAATTGCTAGTCTCAGAAAGTCATCCTGTGCTCGCTTCGGCAGCACATATACTAAAATTGGAACGATACAGAGAAGATTAGCATGGCCCCTGTGCAAGGATGACACGCAAATTCGTGAAGCGTTCCATAAAAAAATAAAAAATAAAATAAAATTAAAAAAGTCATCCTGACCAAGAAAGAGATTGCTTGTTGAGGAATAAAGGACTCCAATTTATGGATAAGCTATATTCCGTGTTTGTTTGAAATTCACAATTCAAATTACCAAAGAAATAAGAATAAAAAGACTATGTTCCCAGGCTACTTTATACAACCTAATTCTAAAAAGCATTTTAATCCAACATTACCAAATATTTACTGTGCTAGGAACTTTCAGTCATATCCCATGATTATTAAACCCTGTAAGATAGATATGATTATCCTCATTTTATATGCTAGGGTGCTAGGTCTTGGGTTATATCTCTTACTCAAGGTCACAAACTAAACACTTATTCATTCTTTCTTAATTTACAACTTACCATTTGATATAGCTACTACACGCCACCAGTGTAAGTAGATTTTAGGGGGTAAAGACATTCAAAAATACAGTGTCTAGGGCGGAGGATTTAGCTCAGTGGTTAGAGTGCTTGCCTTGCAAGCACAAGGCTCTGAATTCGATCCCCAGCACCAAAAAAAAAAAAAAAAAAAAAAAAAACCAAAAAAAAAAAAAAAAAAAAAAAAAAAAACAAACCAAAAATCAATAGAACAGTGTCTACACCTTTCAGGAACTTACAGGGGATAGCCACTATAAATAGGTGCATATCAGTAGTAGTAGAAGATGTGCTCGCTTCGGCAGCACATATACTAAAAAAGTAGTAGTAGAAGAGCCTCGAGACCGTAGCAGAAAACTTAGGTCTGTGGATCTTAAGAAATGTCCAAGAGTTTGCCAAGCAGATAGCGTGGGAAAAGGAACTTTAAGCAGAGGTAACATCTTAAAGGCCTGGAGCATGATAAAATCCGAATATTAAATAACAATGAGCTCATCAGTATAGCTGGTTTAAATATGGGTTGGAATGCAAAAATCATTAGCATTTGTGTATACCAACAATAAACAGGATGAGAAGGAAATTATGAAAACAATACCATTCACAGTTGCTTCAAGAAAAGTGAAATACTTAGGAATTAACCTAACTGAAGAAGTGAAAGACCTCTACAAAGAAAACTATAGCACTCTGAAAAAAGGGATTGAAGAGGATACCAGAAAATGGAAAGATGTCCCTTGCGCCTGGTTAGGTAGAATCAGTATTGTTAAAATGGCCATACTTCCAAAATTGTTATATAGATTCAATGCAGTTCCAATCAAAATACCAACAGCATGCTTCACAGATCTAGAGAAAACAATCCTAGAATTTATATGGAAACAGAAGAAGCCTCAAATAGCAAAAGCAGTACTGAGCAGCAAGACCAAAGCAGGTGGCATAACAATCCCAAACTTCAAGCTATGCTACAAAGCAATAGTAATAAAAACAGCATGGTACTGGGATAAAGATAGACATGTAGACCAATGGAACAGAATGAAGGACACAGAAACTAATCCAGACATATTCAAATATATGATCTTTGACAAAGGATCCAAAAATGTACATTGGAGGAAAGATAGCCTATTTAACAAATGGTGTTGGGAAAACTGGTTGTCACTTTGTAGAAGAATGAAACTGGACCCATATATCTCACTATATACTAAATTAAAATCAAAGTGGATCAAAGATCTACACATTAAGGCAGAAACATTAAACCTTCTGGAGGACAAAATAGGTAAAACACTTGAAGACATAGGAGTAGGAATCGACTTCCTAAACAGAACCTCAGTTGCACAGGAAATAGCAACAAGAATCAACAAATGATACTATATTAGACTAAAGAGTTTCTGTACAGCAAAAGAATCAATTAGTAGGGTGAAGAGAAAATGGGGAAAAGTCTTTGCGAGCTACTCCTCAGACAGAAGACTAGTATCTAGAATATACAAAGAACTCAGAAAAATTAAACTACCTAAAATCAATGACCCACTCATTGGCTATTAGAGAAATGCAAATTAAAGCAACTCTAAGATTCTACTTTACCCCAGAAAGAATGGCAGTCATTAGGAAGTCAAACAATAACAGATGCTGGCATGGCTGTGGTGAAAAGGGAACCTTCATACACTATTAGGAATGCAAACTAGTACAACCATTATGGAAATCAGTATGGAGATTTCTCAAGAGTCTGAAAGTAGAAATCCCATATGACCCAGCCATTCCCCTACTAGGTATCTTTCCTGAAGAGCTAAAGACATCATACTACAGAGATACTTGTACAACAATGTTTATACCAGCATGATTTGTAATAGCAAATTCTGGAAGCAACCTGTATACCCTTCAACAGATAGCTGGATAAACAAAGTGTGTTATCTATACATAATGAAATACTAGTCAGCTATGAAGAATGACAAACTAGAATCATTTATAGGAAAATGGATGGACCTGGAAAATATAATGTTGAGTGAAATAAACCAGACTCACAAACTGGAATCCTGTATCGTATCCCACATTTGAGTGAGGCAAAGTACAAACAAAAGAAAAGGGTAAACAATGGATACAAAAAGGCAAAGTGTTAGATATAAGCTAATAGACAAAGGGTTCCAGGGAACAAGAAGAGGGCAAAGGGGGAGGGGAATGGGAATCCAGAGGAATAATGATAACTTAAAAATAAGAACCAAATAATTCAAACTTGAAGCAGTGACATGTACACTAGGTACTACAGTAACTTTATGTAGTTGTGACTTAGTGCTGCATTTATGTAGTTGTTTAACATTGCTCGCTGTCAGAAGCAAAAGGCACATTGTATTGTGGTCTGTAAGCTTGTGTAATGGCCTGTAAGTTTGTGTAATTTTGGATAAATTTTAATAGAAATCTATAAAAAATAAAATAAATAAATAAATATGGGTTGGAGGGTAAGTAGAGTGGTAGATGTGGAGAATACATAGGCAGGCATCATAAAAAGACTTTGTATATTGTTTTAAATTGTTTATATTTGAAGATAATGGATCACTGAAAAATTTCCAAGATGAATGATAACATCAGCTTCCCATAATCATAGCATGAAGGTAGATTAGAGTACTTTGAAGAACTCAGGAAGGTTAAAATTGCAAGAACTTAGTCTCTCATCGTCTCTTATTTGAACCATGGAAATTATAGGAAAAATAAGGTTTAGGGGACATATCAGATATATTTTTGGAGACTGAAGCTAGAGGACTTCAAGCTGATTTGGCAGAGTTTTCTTTTGTTTTTTGGGGTTTTTTTAGTTTGTCAAATTTGTTCTGAGATAAATGATTTTCTTTGTATCTAAAATAGCTCTTGGGACATAGAAAGCACCAGATAAATGTTTACCGACTGAATGAGTGAAGTAAGAGGAGCGGAGGAAGAATTATACAACTGCCAGGTTTTTAAATTTAGCCAGCTGAGAGGGTGGTGGCACCATTCTGGAAAAAAAGACAATAAAAAGATCAGAATTAAGGATGAGAATGCCAATTCCCAATTTTTTTCTGTTTATTCAGTTTGTGGGGGGGTTTTGTGTGTTTTTGTGTGTGTGTGTGTGTGTGTGTGTGTGTGTTTTGTTTTGGTTTGGTTTTTTTTTTTTTTGGTACCGGGTGTCGAACTGGGGGCCTTGTGCTTGCTAGGCAAGCACTCTAACCACTGAGCTAAATCCCCAGCCCCTTCAGTTTGTTTTTAGTCATGTTAAATTGCTGGTTTAATTTTTTAAATTTATATTTTTATTGGTAGTTTAAAAAGTAATCCAAGTAATACGTGCTTTTCATTAAGTAGGTAAATAATACAAAAGAGCATAAAGGGTTTAAAATTTAGCCTCATTCTCTTTCCCAAGTCTCTTTCATTTGCTTTTCTACTCCCTGGAGTGATTGCTCTAAAAAGCATGTGGTCTTTTCTTTGACATTTTTTCCTATGTGATTCATTCATGAACATATGCAGTTTTGCTCTTTTTTTTAAAAACAGAACTGGAATTACTGTATACATATGTTTCTATAAACTGCCTTCCCACCCTATGAAGTCTGTTTTAGACAACCTTTCATGGCAATATATTTGTTCTTTTTAATGGCTGTTTCAGGGTCATAGTATGGATGAACTGTAGTTTTATTATCAATTTCCTTATTGGTATGTAGTTTGTTATTATTACAGATAATGCTGCAATAAATAACTCCTGTATGCATATAGGTATATTTTTGTACACTTTGGAAGTATGTATACATCTGTAGGGTAAATTATTGTGGGGGAGTGCAGAGTAAAATGTTTATACATTTAAAATATTGATACAGGAATTTGTCCTTCAGAAGCTTTGTATCAATATACTTTACACTTCTAAAATAATTTGAATTTACCCCCCCTTTTTTTTTTTACCAACAGTGTATGTGATCAGTCTTTTAAAGGATTTACCCGATGATGCATGCACCATTTAATGCCATGAAATTATTCCATTTGTCTGAAAACTTGACTTCTGCAACACTAGTTTCTCTTGGGCCTGTTTGTTTGTTTAATCTTTCTAAATGTTTCTCAAAGTTCTCTTTGCTCTTTGGTGACGCTTTTCAGTGATCTCATATATATTCCTGGCTTTACTATTGTCTATAAACCGGCAGTGATCTTATTTTTAGTAACTTTCACTTTGGAAAAGAGTCAGCTCTCTCTATTTTCAACTTTCTATATCTCATCTTCTTGAATCTGGAGTAAGTCTCAGGTCTTCTGCTTGTTATCTCAGTATAACAAACGATCTCCATCTTTTACCATAGCTATGTTTATGTCTTTGTAAAATAGGTCTACCACCACTCAATCCCTGCTTGAAAGTCTTCTCTTGTTTCTCCTTGCCATTAACATGAAATTTAATTTCTTTTTATGATATTCAAAGCTGTGAAGAAACCTGGTTCCACATTACCTGCCTTTCCTCATCTCTGTCCATTCATCCTTCTTTTGTCCTTGTTCTTGAACCCTTGGGTGCTTCAGCTGCAGTTGTGTTACAGTTCTTACCATAGCTCCAGTGAGCTGTGGTAAGAACCTTCTTCCTGCCTTTACTTCTGCTACCTTGATTTAAGACATTTACCCTTCTTAGCCCCAAGAACAACAGTACAGAACATTTATTTATTAAAACACCATATCTACTCCTTATCACCAGTTTCTCTGTAAACTAAACTTATGAACTTACCACATTATTAGAGGCTTTGCATTGTGTAGTACTAGAAGGAAACTATATTTCTAGATCTAGAGATCTGTGGTTTTGTTTATTGGTTTTTTAAAAAAATGTTTTGAGATAATTCTAGCTTCACATTAAATTCTAAGAAATAAAGCAAAAATGCTCTTATATTTTTCACCTAGTTCTTCTGTGGTGACATCTTCCATAACTATTGTATAGTATCACAACAGGGAATTGCTAGTGATACAGCCTTGCCAATCTACCTACCAGTTTTATATGGACTCATTTGTGTGCATGTACATGCATGCATAAGTTCTATGTAGTTTTAGCACAGGTGTAGATTCATGTGACCACCACCACAGAAAGGATGAATTTGTTAGTTTGTTTCACTATGAAAAATTATTTTTGGAAAGGTTTTCTCTGTTTTCCAAAGTGATATTCTTTTAAGAAACAATCTACAGAATGACCTTAGGTGGTGTTTGATGTATATTTTTGTATTTTACTAGTTAAAATAATTACGGCAAGTGTTTGTTTTTTCACGTAGAATGGTGATATAAAGTAAGGTATGTATATTTTAATTTAAAAGGTGTCAGTTTAACAAAAAAATGGTGTAGAAAATATGAGACAAAAATAGTGTAGGCCATATACAAAGGACTTAAGATACACAGATCTTGATATACCTTAATCAGAATGAAGAGACACCTTTTTATCTTAAGGTCTTGTTACTGACACCAAGAGCAGTCTTACGTCAGCAGAAGAGAAGAGATTCGAGAGTCAGATAAGTCTGGGTTTGAATCTAGACTCCCATCATTCCCTCTTCTCCTACCTGCAATATCATATCCCCCTAGATCTTGAGGATAAAATGGTAAACCAAAGCTACTGCCATAGAGCCTACATTCTAGTGAGGGAAGACAGATGGTAAACCGCTGGATAATTAAGTATACAAGTATATGCCAGTTGGTAGATGTATAGTAAGATGAACACAGATTCCAAAGGGCAGTATACCCTGTGGAGTGTAGACTTCAGGGGCAGAGAGATCAATTAGGAGGCTGGTGCAGGTGATTGCAATAGAGGGGATAAGCCGTAATCAGATTCTATTTTGTGAGTGTAAACATACAAGATTTCTTGATGAAACAAATGGGATGTTAGAGGAGAAATCAGTGATGATTCTGGGGTTGTGGTTTGAGCAAGAACATTCAGGGAGCAGTCAGTGAGACAATAGATTGTCAGAATGGAGTCTAGGGAAATCAAAAATTTGGTTTTGGACATGTTAGATTTAAAATAACCTACCAATATCTAATGCCTACTTAATGTGAGCAGTTGAGGGTTAGGGAAGATGTGTGGGCAGGAATTAAAAGTCAGGACTAGTCAATATAATGATAGTATTTAAGACCATGAGTCTAAATGAGTTCATCTGAAGAGTGTGGAGAAGAAAAGGTGGGCACTGATTGTGGGGCACTCCAGCATTTCAGGTCTGGGAAGTGGAGCATGGCCAGTGAGGTAGGAGTAGAACAAGAAGGAGCCATGGCCCAGAAGCCCAGTATTTTTATTTCTTTACTTGCATGGTGAGAAAATGGAAGTGTAGTGAGGTATGCTGCATAAGATTACATTGGTTAACCTAAAACTTAGTCCAGGTCTTCTGACTAGTAACTTAATATTCCGTTCTTTTCGTAGTACCTCACTGTTTAAGATATGTTTGCCTATTACAAATCTGCTAATTTGTAAAGGTCTTTTTTGATGAAAGAATTTCTCTTTTTATTGTACAGTTGCCTTGATTTTATACATTCATCTATTCATTCCCTTATTCATTCAACATATTTTATTGTAGCCATTCTATATTTGCTAGGCCCTAGGAATACAATAGTCAGCAAGACACACTCCCCTGCCTTCATGGAGTTATCACTGTAGTGAGAAAAAAGAACATTAACTAAAGACTTTTTTTAATTGAAGGAAAAGTGCTGGAGACATGAACAAATAACAAAGGAAAGGAAGATATTTGGTCAACTCTAGAGGTTGGCTTGGTGGTGATCATGAAAGACTTCACAAAGGAAGTTGTATTTAAGCTGAGATGTGAAGGATGAGCAGCATTAACTAGATGATGAGGTGAGGGGAAGAGGGTGTCATACTTAGAGACCATAAATGGAGGATCCCTTCCTTTCTTCTTCCTTCTCTTTCTGCCATCACAGTTCATAATAGGTGTTTTTTGGTATGACCTTAAAATGTATTTTAAGTACAAATTAATAGTTACTAAACATAGAACTGAGGTTTTCTCTCAGTACATTTCTTGGGCAAATCAATTATTTGGGCAACTCAGGAGTTTATATCATGAGTCCCAGCAGTTGTCATGTAGTCCGGCCATGAGGACACCAGTTTTGTTATTGCTGAGTCCATCATTGCTTTTATGCAGACTGTTTTTGCTCCTGTAGCACACTGAATTTTTTGAAAGAGATAGTATATATATCTGCCTAAATAAATGAATATTTCCATCTAAACTAGTTAATTTACTCTCTTACAGAGACTAGTTTCTAAGACTCCCTGGTTGAAAACTATAGCTTTTCAAGTTTTTAAAATTCTAACTAGGATAGGGACCCAGGCAGTTTTTCTTTTCTTTCTTTCACCCTGTCATCTTTTGACACACAGCTAGCATTTTCTGTAGCATATGGTCCCACACATGGCAATACTAGAAAGTCCATGCGAACACCAGAAGGGAAATCTTGGGAGATGAATATTATAAAGCATCAAAATTTCACTGTCTCATCTTTAAAAACAAAATACAGTACCATCCGTTGTTGTGATAAGTTATAAAATGTATTTATAACTGCTAGGGGAGCATACTAGAATTGGCTAAGGCATTAGCAAATTAAGAAGGTTTGAAAAGGAGGTTGGCTAGAAAAAGCAAAGGGTCGATAATTGGTCTTTACTGAAGACATTGCTGAGCACGTTTTTCAAGCAAGGTGGTGGAATTTTCTTGGAATGACCCCAAAGCACAGTATGATACTGGCTAAGTATATTAAATCAGAGATGTAGAGTGACAGTACTGTGGAGTTGTTGTCGTTAGAGAACATAGACTTCTCAAGCATATACGCTATTATTCATGATATATTTTTTCCAGCCACATCAGCTTATGTAAGACAATGTAGTTGAAAGAGGATGTACTTTCAATGTTTCCAACCTTCATCTTTCTCTCAGTATTGCTACATTCTTGTGTGACCTAGAATTCTCTGTGAACCTCATTTACCTACCTGTAAAATAGGAAAATACCTTAATGAAGTAATAAAACTTGATGTTCATAATGATGACCCTGTGACAGTTAAAGTTCTGCAGAGTTTTTATAGTGTTAGCTTTGTCTCCTCTTGTAATCCTTGTATCCCTTTACTCCATTATTAGGAATAGCCAGTAAATCAAAATTACCCATTGCTGAGCTATAGAGGAATGAGTATATGCTGTGCTTTTGCGTATGCTGAAATGCTTCCTTGTAAGCCAGTATAAATACATTTTATGGTTATACAGAAAACATTCATTCTGTCAGTGCTAGGCAGTGACCAAAAGGTTAGCCACCTTTTTCTTTATTTTCCCTGCCTAATACTTTTCTATCCCTCTTTGAATTTAGGAGTATGTATCCTGTTTGGAAATCTTTTCTCGAGGGAACAATGCAGGTAGCCCAGTCTCGGATCAATATATGCGAAAACTATAAAAACTTCATTTCTGAGCCTGCAAGGACAGTGAGAAGCTTAAAAGAACAACAACTAAAAAGGGTATTGTTTCTATTTCTGGTTTTTTATTATATATATTTTAATATCTCAGTGCTACAGTTATAATGTGCAAGGTTAGCTAAATCGAGTTTAAAACTTTGAGCTTTTTAAAAATATGATCACAAATGTTCATAGATATCATTTTACTAGAATTTTTCAACATACTCTCTTTCCTATATTTCATTAGCCGATAAAGGTGAGTATAATTTGAATCTATAGAAATTAGTAAAGCTCCATAAACACTTAGAAATCACTTTTCTATATAACAAAAATCAAGAGTGTCATGATAGAAGTTTTTGAAGTAGATATAGTAATACTTCAGTAAATATTAAAGTAATTATTTAAGCAAATAATATCTCAGAAGGCATCCAGTGTTTTAATTCTGATTGTCATTTGGATTTTCAGAAAAAAATTTAAAACGTTTAAAAAACTAACCTTCCTTGTTTGCCAAATATGTTTGAAATAGAATGAAGTTAATATGTTAAATGTATGTGTATATATATATATATATAAAATTTTAATATCTATAGCATTAACCTAATATCATTTGGTTTAAACATATTTACATAAGAATGCCTGTGTCTTGTCACCATTATTTATTTCAAAGCAAATATAGTGAATAAACTATGTGCTGTGTGACCATTGAGCAATGATTTCAGGTTGGAAGAAAGTGTGTGTGTGTGTGTGTGTGTGTGTGTGTGTATGCGTGCACACATGTGTGTAATTATGCAGAAAGAGGAATGGAAGGTAGGAGCAGAAAATTAATACTACTATAACTTCCTAACAGGGAGAAAATACTGTTTCAATTGCAAGTGCGTTTACCAAATCTAATTGAATTACTGATAAGTTCCCCTGTTTTCACTAAGATCTGAGGAAGAAGGGAGAGGGAAGGGCATTGGGGTTAAGGGGAAGTAAAAATTGTCAAGATGTGATATGTATATTATCAGCTCCCTAGGGCAAATGTAATTATTATGTATCAGAAGCATATGCTAATAAAAAAATGTTTAAAAAAGAATTTGCCTCTCTGATATTTTTCCATTAGTCTTAGAGCTGAATTTAACCAACATTCATGGGTAAAGAATGTTTGTTGAGGCTCAACAATTTTCCTATCTGTGGATTAACTTGTTTTATGTTGTAACTGACAATAGTGGTGTTTGTGTTCCGTCTAGAAAATGTTGATCACTAAGTACATATTGGGCATACCTGTCAGAACTCTGGAATTGCAAATGACAGAAAATTACTTCAAACTGGCTTAAGCCAAAAGCAGAATATATGAATTTATGTAACTGAATTCTAGAACTTCAGTCATGGGCAGATCCAGAGGCTCAATTGATAGTTCTAGAAATCGGTCTTTCCTTTCCTTCTGTCCATTAGCTCTGTTTTCTCCAGTGGCTTTATTCTTTAGCAACTTTCTCTCCATTGTGGTCCCCCAAGTCCCAGATTTATATATCTCACAAGTAGCAGTTATAGACTTCTGTTTCCCCAAAAGTTTCAGTACAACTACCAGAATTGTTTTTGATAATGGCTACATCATTTTTGCATTCCCACCAGGAGTTTAGAGAGGTTCTAGTTTTTCTATAACTTTGCCAATACCTGTTGTCTTTGGGGGACTGAGGTGTGCCTAAAATAATAACCATCCTGTTAGGTGTAAGGTATTTCATTGTGGTTAGATTTACCTGATGGTTGGTGATATTAAGCAGTCACTTTTTCTTCCACTATTACAGGCTTCTTAATTTTATAATCCTATAAATTTTTGATTACAGATTTCAATGTCAATTTATTACATTACCGTGAATTGTTTATTTTTCTGTTCCCCAAATCTTTTTTACGTAGTTTTTTTAGGTTTACAGTACATAATGATGTTTATCATGGGGAATTTGCGCACGTATGTAAACACATCTTAATACTTTTTTTTGTCCCCTTTCTCTCCCCTCACTCCAACTCTTCTTCCTTTACCTATTTGCAAAAACTCTATTTCCATTTTTTTACTTCAACTCTTTTTTTTTCCTTTAAATTCCTTTTGCCTTCCTTCCCTCCCTCCTCCCCCATTTCTTATTCCCCGTCCCATTTGAAAAAGTGCTTCCTGCTTCTAATGTCTGTCCTCTATTTTGCTCCTTATTTATACTTCAGATTTCTCACACAAGAGAAACACTGGAATATTTAAACTCATGTGTCTGATTTATTTCATTTAAGATTATGTTCTTGCTGAGTGTGGTGGCATAGGCCTTTAATCCCAGCACTTCAGGGGCTGAGACAGGAGGATTTCCAGGAGTTTAAGGCCAGCCTGGGCTACATAGTGAGTTCAAGCCATTCTGAAGTACATAGTGAAACCCTTCTTAAAAAAAAATTATGGTCTTGAGGTACATCCATTTACCTAAAAATGTCCTGAGTTTTCCCTTCTTTATGGCAGAGTAGTACTCTGTTGTATATAAATACCACATTTTCTTCATCTGTTCATCTGTTGGTGGGTACATGGGCTGTTTCCAAGATTTAGCTATTCTAGATTGTGCTGCTATAAACATGAGTATGCATGTATCACTGAGGTATGACTTTGGAAGATACCTAGAAGGAGAACCTAATCCCCAAATCTTATTCCAAACTAATTTTAAAAAGTCTGTCTTGAATTAGCATTTTATTACCTCATGGATAATACAAAAACCTCCCAACAGTGTAATTCTTTTCTTTTTTTTCTTTTTTTTCTTTTTTTTTTTTTTTTGATTTTTTGAGACAGGGTCTCACTATGTAGTTCAGGCTGGCCTTGAGCTCACTATGTAGCTCAGGCTAACCTCAAACTCATGGCAATCCTCCTGTCTCTGCCTCCTGAGTGCTGGGACTGCAGGAGTGCGCCACCACGCCCGGCCCAACAGTGTAATTCTATTTACCTTCCTATTATACTTTTATTGCTGGTAGACCTTTTGACTCTGTTTATATATGCCTTTTGCACTTTTTCTCTATTTCTGCTCTTTTTTCTCTAAATTCTTCAATTTGAATATTTTCCAATGGTATTCTGTTATTTTATTTGTAGTCTATTTAAGAAATTCATGTTTTGGAATCTTAAATGCATTTTTCAGTTCTAGAACTTGTACCCCTGACTTTTAAAAAATATGCTACATATTTGGGGTGCAATTCTCCATGGTTTTCCTTTTTCCTCTTAAACATATTACTTCTAATCTGTTTCATAATTTCACTATCTGAATCACTCGGGGCCTGTTTTTATTATCTGCTGTTTTTCTTGGGTTTTTTTTTGTTGTTGTTATTTAGGTCTGCTTTAGTGTGCCTCACAGTATTGGACATTGTGGATAAAAATTGTGGGGGAGCTGCAAGATGTTTCTAAAGAGGGTGAACTTAGGCAGGCAAATAGAGGGCTAGACTTTTATCTTGTTAAGGTCTGGCTTTTTTACAGCTGATCATATTTACTTGTGCAATCTTTTTTTTTTTTTGCTGAGTAACAGTATATTACATTTGCATAGTCATTATTTAATTCTCACAGACTCTCTGTAAGTAGGCAGTGTAGGTGGTATAATATCTGTTTGGAAGACAAGGAAAGTAGGCTCAGAAAGTTATGTCATCTGTTCAAGGTCATCTTTTAACAGAGCTGGACAACCTTTGCTAGAAAAGGGAGTTTGGAAGTTTACAGGTGGAGGAGGGAGAATTCAGACTAGATTTTTTTTGTCTGATAATGTTCTTAATATTATTACTCATTTGTTGTCTTGGTTTAATAAATGTATATTGTCAGAATTATTTGAATTGTAAGAAATAATTGAATAAACAATTTTTTTGTTTTTTTGTGATCATTGTTTCTATTTCTTTTTTGTTGTTGTTCGTTCTTTGTTAAAATTTTATCTTAGTGGTAGATTCTAGATATGCATAATGATAACATTCGTCTTAGGGAGTTGTACCTGTACATGATATATTTTACTGCTTCTTTTTTTTTGCCATTTCCCTCCCCTCCCTTCAACTCTTCTTCCCCTCCTTATTTACAAAAACTTTGTTTCCATTTTTTCCTTCTATTCTTTTTATTTCCTTCTCCCTCTGTTCTTTTCCCCCTTCCTTCCCTTGTTTCCCTTACCATTTGAACAGTTTCATTCCTTTTCAAAATAATACATTTTAGTCCTTGCTTCTCACACCAGAGAAACAATGCAATATTTAAACATGTGTGAATCCGATTCCTTTTACATTAGAGTATCATCTCAAGATGCATCCATTTGCCGAGAAATGTCTCAAACTTATATTTCTGCAATCTTAACTGAAAGTAGAGGATACTTGCCAAGACCTTTCTGCTCAGATGACACTTAAACCTTTGTCTTTTCAGCATCCCATAATTGTTCTGATCCTCTAATCTCTGTTCAGTTGTTAGCCTGAGACTACTGTTGTCTGCTGGATTTCTTGGAGTTTCATCCCATACATGCCTATTAGAAATCAACTAATAACTCAAGAGGAACATGAATACTAATTTTTGGACTTGCTCCTTTGCAGTACCCTTCTTTCTAGATCATTGCCTTGCAAATTCCTGCTCTTTTGGCTTCACTGAACCCCAAATTCTGTTTCCACATAGTAGAGTAAGAATACCTCTTTCTATTTATATCTTCTTTCTTTGTGCCATGATTCAACAAATGCTCGAGGTGGTGGGAAGTCAGGTTTTATGTAGAACTTACCTAGATGTGATCTTCTTCTCTCAGGTCTCATTGTTCTATAAGTCTAGTGTGTTCTGCGTCCAACTTTTACACTTTCCAGTCTTTGGGGAGGTATTTGATTAAGTTGTTTTGTCATCTTTCAGAACCAGTTTTGACTTAAAGTCCTGCCTCTATAACATTTTGAAGTTCATGTCTTTTTATTTTTTTTTTATTTTTTTGGAGACAGAGTCTCACTGTGTAGTTCAGGCTAGTTCAGCACTTCCTGAGTGCTGGGATTGCAAGTTTGTGCCACCATGCCTGGCAAAGTTCATGTCCTTTTAAAAATTTTCTCAGTTTTGGCTCTTTTCTTTCATAATACTTGAGGATACAGACATGACACAATTATAAAAGGCCTGATATTATTATTAAAATTATATGAGTGATTATAATGAGAATTATACTGCAGTTTTTTCCAGATCTTTCTTTGTATGCTAACAGTTGTTTAACATTTGAAAATAAGAGCCACAATTATCTAAGGCATTTTGTCATTCTTATATTTACCTAGTCATACCTTTGTCTACACCCTTCTTGTTTATATAGAGTTTACTTCCCTTGAAGTAATTGTGATTAGGGCCTAGTAGTAGGACACATGCTGAGTATGTCTCAGGCCATAGGTTTGATTTGTAGCCCCCGCCCCACACACACACATACACACACACATGGTGGAGGGGGAGAAAGAATTATGACTCACATTTGTATAACATTTTAGAGTTCACAAACTGCCACCACAGCCGTTGTAGTCTCATTTGATTTTCGTATCAACTCTGATAGCTATGTATTTATTATTTTACAAATGATGAAACTGAGATTTAAAAAATGTCAGATTTAGGTAGAAAATACCAGAACAGAAACTTGAATATATTACTTTCTAATTCAGAATTCTATATAATCTTTTAAAAATACTTGAAGTTTAATATTTAAAAAGGTTTACAGAAAATATATATACAACTCCTTTACCTGAGGAGACTCTTTCATTTCTTAATCCTTTTATCTTTGTATTTGTAACAGAGACTTTAAGATTATGAAGTAATACAGAATTACTTATTTTTTTTCCTTTATTGCCACGCTATCTACAACAGCAAAAGTCTTCTCAGGGTTGTTCTTCTTATGTCTTACCTTAATGTCAGTCATCAGCAGTAGTTATTGCTCAAAGCATTATTGTTAGGCAAACTGTGACACTATTTGACTCAGTACTTGAGATGGAAGTACGAAAGACACTAAAAGTGCTGACTGATTCTTCTGAATATCCATCCTGAAGGCATATTGCATGGTCCTTAGGACAAAGTCATTTTCTTTAAGCCTGAAAACTAAAATTATAATAATTACACCTTTGTATTTTACAGTGTGTGGACCAGTTAACAAAGATCCAAACTGAATTACAAGAGACAGTGAAAGATTTAGCTAAAGGCAAAAAGAAGTACTTTGAGACTGAACAAATGGCTCATGCAGTACGAGAGAAAGCTGACATCGAGGCAAAGTATGTGTTCTACTGTTTCTGAGAAAATAATTACACATATAACTGTTATCTTTGCTAATGCTTTGTGCTCCATTTGTATAGGGCTTAGTCTTGTTCTTAGGTTGTATTGGTATCTTAGGTTGTATGTTTGACTTACATAGATTATATACTTAGATGATATTTTTCTTTTATATTGGCTGGTTTTTTCTGTGTTACTGTGGCAAAATGTTCATATTTGATCATTACATTGAATTTTGAAATACAGTAATGTCTTGGTTCCTGAACACTTCTGTGTGCAAACAATTCGGTTCACATACAAAAGCGTTCAGCAAAATTTTGGTTGTCTGCAAACTCTGCATCGGGTGATAAACACAACCCTGGCCATCTTCCCCACACAAACACAAATGCAGCCATCCTCCCCAAAATCATAAAACAAATTAAGTTCATAAACTAAGGTACCACACACAAAAGCTTATCCAAAGTCTTGTTAAAGATGTTACGTTGTCTTGACAATCAGGATTTAAAGAACCTAATTTTTATTATGCTGGACTCTAAGTCAATTATAGTTGGAAATCCCTGTGACCTCAGGATTCCACTGAAGGACCATGGACACATTAAGTAAATTAGAGTATCGATTTTCATATAGAAATTCTGTCCCCAGCACTTTACATGAAAGTCTAGCTTATTCATTCATTCACTCATTCATGTATGCTACTAGGGATTGAAGCCAGGACCTTAACACTGAACTACATTCCCAGCTATTTTACTTAGTTTTTTTGTTTTTGAGGCTGGATTGTGCTAAATTGCCCAGGCCAGGCTCGAACTTCCAATCCTCCTGCCTATGCCTCCCAGAGTACTAGGATTACAGGTGTGCCCCACCACATACAGCTTGGTGTGTGTATATATCTGTATGTGTGTATTTTAGTGTATGCTTCAGAGATTGTGTCAATTTTGATATATGGGAATTATAATTCTTTATTTTGAGAATAATGAAAAGAACTGGCAATTGATGATAGGAGATATATGCAAGTAATGGAGATTTTTGTAATGACAACGTGAAGGAATCTGATAAAAAGTTAATGAGAATAAAATAAACTTGTACTCTGTACTCTGAACTGTACTCTAAAGAGGTACATGAGCAGGAGAACTGAGACTTCTGTTCCATGTTCTAACTGGTGCAAAAATCTAGGCTGAACTCTTAGACATGAAACAAGAATGCTTTGGGCCAACAGGAAGGGGGGGCGGTTTCTAACATCATTTTTATCTGTAAGAAATGTAAGCAATTTCATAAGTATCTTGTGAAAACTCAAAGGGATGGTAAATGAATGCTCATTAAGTGCTTGATGTTGTTTGACATTTTCCTAATTTCATTTATTTTTTATTTTTTAAATTTTGAGCAAATAGTTTCTGTACTTTCATAGAGTAATTGGACCTATCTTCCCAATAAGGTCAGAAGTTTCTAGGTTAGACAATCGCCACTGGGAGATACTGCATTATGGTTTTTAGGAACTTGTTTTTTAAACTTGCAGGGATTTTAGAATAGAGAATTGGCAGATTTGTAGAGCATATTTAAATACTAATTTAGCCATGGCCCACAGGGTGAAAATGAGGATGGTGGGCTGTTCTTATGTGGACTTGACAGGGTTTAATTCACAAAGCTGATCACAAGGAACAGCTTTCTAATGTGGCCCAGATTCATGGTGAGACATTTTACTTCAGTGTTTTACTTCTTTGGAAAATTAATTTAACTAAGAGCAAAACATGCCTCTATATCTTAACTCACTCCCTGAACGTTTAGTAATTACATTGGGTCCTATGGGTACAGAGATAAGTAAGGTAAACTTTGTGCCTTCAAGGAGTTTGGAACCTAGAATTAGGAAATAAGTTTAAAAGTAACTGTACCATGTGTTTATTCACAGTAAAGTCACTCTGCTAGTCACTATTTATAGTAATAATATGAAGATACTGTTATAAAAGCATAGAAAACGTAGAGATTAATTTGCCTAATGATAAGGGAATCCTTTATAGAAGTAAAATTTGGATAGAGTCTCAAAAAATGACTGTGATTTTTCTAAGTAGAGAGAGGAATATTAGGAAGGTGGCCTGAAAATGGGACTGCATGTAGTCTTGATAGACAGCAAGAAAGGCACAATAGGAGAAACCACAGGAGGAGGAAGAGGGATATAGTTTTTGTTTTGTTTTTTATGGAGGGTGAGGTGCAGTGCTGGGGATCAAACTCAGGGCCTTGCGCTTTCTAGGCAAGCACTCAACCACTGAGCTAAATCCTCAACCCCAGAGGGATATAGTGTGAAAGAGATGATGAATTTTATTTTGTCTGTATAGGTTCTGAAGATCCTGGGAGAGACTAGCATGGTTTTGTCCTCTACATAGTCAAATACCTACTCTTACATAAGAATTTAAGACTGAGGATCTCACTTTGGGAGTCATTTGCCATCAGCTTGTAGTTACAGATATGCAGTCATATATACAGTGAGATGTGATGTTGAGTTGGAAACCCAAGAACCATTAATATTTGAAGTGTAGGTGGTAAAAAGTAGTACACAGTATAGTTTATTACTCATATAGGGCATGATTTGCAAAAATCGTATGTTATTTTTTTCTAGAGTTTAGTCTTTGAGGGCAGTTACTCTGTTATTCTATCACTAGTACCTACCTTAATACCACAAGAGAAATATATGCAGATTAGCAAGTGAAGCAGAAGCCAGAAAATTAAAGCCTTGTATTGGAAGACCTAGATTGAACTCACATTATCTGGATAACAACTGTGCTAAAAGGAAAACTGGTAGTATCTCAAACACATTCTGTCTTACCCTGAACAGGCACTCTCCAATTGCAAAGTATGTGGCCTTGCTTTTCTAGATCAAGATGAATAGAAATCTGAATAATAAAAAACAAACAAAAAGAACCACATGAAATATGAATTTAACAAGATAGGAAGTAACAGGAATATCTTAGAACCATTTTTTTTTTTTAGTGGGGAAGAGTTGGGATGCATGTGTGTTCATCCCAGAATGTTCTCTCTCCTATTAGAAAGATAAGAGGCGGCTTTTGCTATCCTCTTCACATTGGCTGTGCAGAGACTGGCTACTCTACCTTCCAATTCCAAGTAATCTGCAACTGTACTTCATATTAAAGCATAGCTGCCAGCATATACATTGAATTCTCCCAAAGCGGTCACCATGACACTGCAGTTAAGACATTGCATTCCCTAACATTGCAGCTTCAGAAAAATCACTGGTCATGGGAGTTTTATTTGTTCTTTAGCATCTGTCTGTTGACTTTGTCTGTATAGTTATTTTTAGTTGTTTGGGTAAACCTAACATGTTTTTACTACTTCTTACTCGATTAATTAGATCAAGGGAGATAAGACATGAGCAGGAGAAGATGAAATAGAGAAAACAAAGTCAGCGTCCAAGGACCATCTTAGTAAGTTCAGAATATTTTAGGAGTCCAGGAGGCACACAGGCAGGTACCCAGATACAAATAACTTTTAGTGGAGGGAATAACAGGAGTAAGGACTTCCCAGAGCCTGCAGATGATTTTCTGGTGGTGGTACAGGCTGTCACATGCAGCCTTGAAAAACTACCAACCCTTACCTCCATAGGTTGGTTTTCCCTGGGTTTTGTGTAATCTTGCAAGAACTAATGTGGGTGAAATTTTATGATACTGGGAATAAGCTGTAGTTTGATGACTCTTGTTTATTAGGGGATACCAATGTATTTTGATTTTTTGTTTGTCAAATTGTATTTCATTTTCATTGATGATATTTTTATTATATGAATGCCAGTATTTTTTATTTTGCCATAATATTAAGTTCTTGCTATAGTAAAATAAAAGCAAATAAGCATTGTTCTTAGTTTTCCAATTTTCATTTTGTTTTAGAACAGTGTCTTGAAAAAGTCATTAAAATATTTAGTAATTTTATTATGGTATAATTTATAAATCTTATTAAACATTTTATTTATTTTATCGTAGGTCTAAACTTAGTCTTTTTCAATCAAGAATCAGTTTACAGAAGGCAAGCGTAAAGGTGAGTTTTTGAAAAGTATATTACACAATTCAAAAATGTCTTAGCATATAAAATAAGGAATTGGTTCTTTCAAGGGTGTGAGGTGGTTATTTCTATCCTAGAGAGGCATTTTAAGGTTATTAACTCTGGAAGAAACTTTCCTTTCCCATTCATTGGGGATTTTTTAACCCAGGTGTTAATACTGTGGACACACCTTGCTTTAAGGATAGGTTCCCTGCCATACATGTTCAGGTAACCTGTGTCTTTAACTCTTAGTCCAAGAGACATAGTGCAGGGGCATTGTGAAGCCCAACAAAATCATTTCATCCAGACTTACACCTGAGCAGGTCTTCTGGGCCAGTGCAAATGAGTTTTCTTGTTGAACCTTCAAGCCGTGGAATATTATGTAAATGAGCTTAGTGATTTGGCTTTTTTGCTAGGTTCCCCACCATCTGGCAGTTCTTCTGCCATGTTGTGAGTATTGGTGTTTTAAATACTATTTTCTAACTCCATTATGGTTGTCCATGTCTTCAAAAATAAGACACTTAATTTTTTAAAATTTCCCAACCGAATAAAATGAATACAACATTTTAAAGTTCTCTAGAAAGCTTTGAAAGTGTATTAATAACTTCCAAAGTATAAGCGATTTACATCCCTCAAGTGTAAATCACAGATACTTGAAAATGCTCTTCCTGTGTATCCTGTCAGTTTCATTCCTTAATAGTGATGGATAACTTTATACGCATATAAATGTTTTTTTTCCACGTGGTTATATTTACTCTTGGTGGGGAGCCACTAAGTGCCAACTAAGAGTAGTATTCTGTGTTTTGCAATGTGATAGCACTTTATTTTTCTTTTACTATGTTTTAGTTAAAAGCCCGACGATCCGAGTGTAATTCCAAAGCTACTCATGCAAGGAATGATTATCTTCTTACTCTAGCAGCAGCAAATGCACATCAGGATCGCTACTATCAAACAGATTTAGTTAACGTTATGAAGGTAATTTTACTTCCTTAAAAAACAAAACAACTCGGGTATATGGGATTGAGTTTATAGAATAATAGCAAGGTTATTTTATGCTGGTATTATTTGAGTAACCTCTATTTCAGACAATTTGGAATTAATTTTTAATGTAAGAAAATGTTTAAACCAAATCATAATGTTGTTTTATTCCTTAGCCACAGCAAATATTTGCTGTATAGTAGTTATTGATGGATAAGATTGATATGCTGTATAAAATATGAGATAGAAACTCTTAAGCTGGGCAATTGCTTTTGAACCATTTCCTGAGATTTTGTTCATATGAATCAATAAAATATTGAAGCTAGGCAGAATCTTCCAGTATCTTCTTCTAGGCAGAATCATCAGAGAAAGGCTAAGATTTCAGCATAGTTTTATTTTTTGTGAGGTTTTACCCTTATTTTCTGAAAAAGTGTATTTTTACAAAGTGTTTATTTTTATTAAAAATATTTCAGTGTATCTCATAAGTAAGCTGAATTCTTTATTAACAAGAATTTTGTTCATTAACCATGTTACTGCTTTGTAACTTTCATGACTTCATATGTAAAGTTATATAAATTTCAAAACTTCGGTAAATTAAATCGGGCATTAATTTTTTATGTTTTTGAAATGCTTACAGGATAAACAAAATGTCAGTGGTTATATGAAGATGTCTCCACTTTGGGTACTATTCTGAAATGCAGATGACTATATTACAGTGTGTGTGCTTGAATCTACATCATGATCTTTCCCCATCTATCCTGCATTTATCTTGAACTCTAAAGGCAACAGGGTGAAGGAGAAGAAAACTATTTTAGCACTTTGAATTCTATTTCATTTTTCCCTGATTTCTCAAGAACCCAGACACTGGGTTGTTACGTCTTTCTCTTGTATCTTCAACCCATCCCTCTGAAATGTATGGTTCTTAATGACTCTGCAACAAGTACATTGCTGTCATTGAATTACTTGGTTTAGGAAACAGCAGTTGAGAATGGAATGCTGCTGGAGAAGGCATTCTTTTTTTCTCCAGCGGCTCTGGGAAAGAGATCAACTCCATCCAGAAACTGCAAGTTCATTCCTTGAATGTATAAACAGGGCATTTCCTGGGACCTTCAGGGAAATATAGGAGTATTACAGGATGTTAAACTGGACTAAGAAATATTTTATTACAAAACCTTTTCCTTCCTTTTTATTTATTGCCTGAAATCCCCTTTTCCAATCATCTGTCCTGTTGTGACTTCCGCTGGTTTGAATACAGGTTAGAATAGCAAGAGATGGGGAACTGTTTTGATACCCAGATGAGAATTTTTTATATCTTTTCCCACAAAGTGTTTAAACTAGAGATTTAGATGCTTTCTTATTAAGTATTATGTAGTGCTTCAAACTTACAAGGACATGTTAAGTCCCAACAATATGTATACTCAGTTTCAAACAATGCATTTACTAGAGTATTTTTAGCACAGCTTGTACTTAATAAGTTGTGATTCTCTATGTCATGTGTATGTCTATCATTAGATCGAAGCTGATAATTACAAGTTTGGTATCCCGTATCTGAAATTCTTGGGACCAGAAGTGCTTCAGGCTTTAGAGCGTTCCAGATTTTAGAATTGTAGCTGAGGGATGCTCCATATATATATAAAGTCTCCCTATGAATAGTTGCAAATGTGCATTATATTAGCTAAAACAGAAGCAAAAATAAAATCCTAGCTTGAGGCTGTAGCTAAGTGCTACTGTATGTACCTAGAGAATATGCATGGCCCTGGGCTCGCACCATAATAAAATTAAATAAAAATTAAATCTGATATTTTTCAGGTTGAATCTACAACCAGCAAAGATGCTTTTCAATAAACCAGGGAAGATATTGGTTATGATGATGGTGCCCACCTGTAATCCTAATTTCTCATAAGGCTGAGGAAGGAGGATCACAAGATTAAATCCAGACTCTGCAATTTAGCAGGACTCTATTTGAAAATAAAATAGAAAAGGGCTGGGAACTTAGCTTAGTGTTTGAGCACTTGTCTAGCATGTATGAGGTCCTGGTTTCAATCTCTAGCATCACCCTCCACCCCAAAATGCTACAGCATTTGGAAGATCTGTGCTTTTGTCCTTTAAAAATGAGCAAATGTGTTCTCAGTATTTGTGTATTAACTCATTGTCTTCATGTTAATTCTATGACCGGTAATATTGGAAGGCTCCCATTAATCATATTACTAGCTATTCAGTAAATTTCTGTCACTGAATTGATAGTGGTCCTTGGGTGCTTTTCTTTCTTTCTTTCTTTCTTTTTTTTTCTTGGTGCTGGGGATCAAACTCAGGACCTCAGGCTTGTGAGGCAAGTGCTCTAAATCCCCAGGCCCTTACGTGCTTTTCTTAAAAATGTCTTTTTCTGAACAGATGTTAAGGTGATGATGCCCTAGTTAGAATCTTGAAAAATTATATGGATAGCTTAGAAGCAAGAGATTTCATGCATGTATTCAGTCACTTACAGTATGTTAGCTACTGGGCTAGGCCTTGAAAGAGGCAAAGACAAGAAGGAACATTATTTGTCCTCAGCTAAATCTGGTAAATGATATGTATATGGTTAGAAATATATGTGAATTACTACAAATTAGAATAATGAAATCATTTACTGCTAGAGGACTATGGTTAGTAATAACATTAGTTATCTTTTTTTATTGCTTAATATTGCCCTGGCATTATCCTAATCTCTTAGACATTATTCTTATCTTTATCCTGGTAATAGTTCATTTTTTAAATAATTCCTGACCTGTATGCTAACTTTTTACCTTTTGCAGATGAAATTAAGTGAAATCCCAACTCTAGATCAATCTAGATAACATCTTTCTCTGTACTATATTTAAGTAGCAAGTAGTGCTGAAGAAAAATTTCAGTAGAGCAGATTCATGATCATAAATTAGTAGTAAATCCAGTCCAGATAGGCCCTCAGTAGCGTGCAGATATCCTACTGTATTTCCCTAGTTAATTTACCTACTATTTCTAAGAATTATTTCCACTTTTTTCCATCTCTTCAAACTTACCCTTCTCTTTCACATTTATGAAAGAGTTTTTGTTGTTGTTGTTTGTCTTCTGTGTTTTGGTAATTTTTATAGAGCTGGAGATCAGACCCAGGGTCTAACACATCCTGGGCAAGAGTGGTTTTACCATTGAACTACACCTCAGCCCAACAATTGAATTGTCTTGCTAAATTACAGAGAAAACAAAAACCATCAAAATAGAACTCTACTATTGTCCCACTGCCTGTCTTCATCTGTTTTGAAGACTAAGGCATCTCAGTACAGAGTTGGTCTTATGCAAGGATGATCTTTTTGCCTCAGTTTTGGATTATATCTCATTTCCCCCTTCCTTCTTAGGAATCAAAACAATTCTCTTTTTCCTCATATATCCCAGACATTCTGTTGTTAGATTTACAGTTATTGGGATTTTGGCAGTGACATCCCTCATCATGCCTGTCTTTGAGTTACACTCCTCTAGTCTAGATTAATTGCCTTCTGTATCTGATCAAGATCTCCATTTGCCCATCTTCTGTGTTGGGTGTCCAATTTTCTGTGCCATTTGTCGTCTTTTTTCTTGGTTCATTTTTTTCTTTGACACTTACCATCACCTTCTTGAGAAAGTAGATGTGAGTGGTAAGTTTTTTGAGATGTTACATTTATGAAAATGATATTCTTCTGTACTTAGACTCAGGTGTACAATTAAAGATAAAAACTGTTCTCAGTCAAGTATTGGAATCAATGCCCCATTGTTTTCCTGTTTCCTATGTAGTTTTTGAGAACCAGGAGCCATCCTGGTTCTTGATCCTTCATATCTGACTGACTTGTTTTGGATATTTTTTTGGTGGGGCCCCCTTTTTAGAAACTTGTAAATGCCATCGTTACACATTAGAAATGTCAAATTATTTTTACTCACTGAATTTTGCACTGTTAGCTTTTGGGCAGTCTTCCTGGATCCTGTAACATGTATTGTTGGTTAGAAACTTATAGCATTAACTTTGGGGTTAAGAAAGGAAGTGGTATGTGAACAGATAGAATCTTCAACATTCTTGACTATTTCTGGCATTAACATGTTTTCTTGGTTTGTTGGTCATTTAGTAAGCATCTATCTCTATAGTTTTTCCTTCTCAAACCACTCTGAAATGATAACTAGCATTTGTTTTGCTGATATTCTGATGACTGTTTGATTTTGGGTCTCAGGCTGATGTAATCATGTCACAAAATAGGATAGAGATTATATTCTATCACTGAATTGCTTGGTCAGAGATAAGTGTTTTGCTGAGTAAAATGCCTTGTTCTTATAATAATGGTCAGGCCTCACTGTGTGTATTTGGTGATTTTTTACGAACATGACAATCATTTAGGTTTAAATTTTATTCAGTTAAAGCATTTAAACCTAAGAATTATACTTCTGTGTCATAAATAACCTACCATGGAGTTTACTGAACTCCGTTTCCAACACGGTTTTGTAATTTCAGACTTAATTTCATGTCAAGCTATTTAAAATCTTTTCTTAATTAACCAGTCAAGATATCCCTTATTTCCTTGATTCTGAGATTCGGGCTTTTTTCTAACCTTTAATTTCTTTAAGTCAGCAATTCTTCTTATATTCTGTGGTATACTGAAGGAAAGGGAAGATAATTGTGCCTGAATTTCCACAAGGCACAGAGGAAGAAGTAGTAAAGAAATATGATACTCTACCCTCAAAAAAAAAGACAAAGACTATTCTCTTTCTCTGCTTCTCTCTCTCCTTCCTTCCCTTCTTTTCTCTTTCTCTCTTTCCTTCCCTCTGTCCCACCCTCTAACACACACACACACACACACACACACACACACACACGCACGCACACCCAAAAGTTAACTGACAACACGTGTAGTCAAGCCCAAGTGCCAGTTGGCTTTTCTGCACTATTCATTCATCTGATTTTTATGCCAGATGCACATAATTTAAATCCTAATTAGATGAAATGAAACTATTGTAATGCAATTTGAGAAGGAAAAAGTTAGTAAATGAAGATAATAAGCATTGGAATGTAACTCATTCTCTCATAAAGTTTTGACTGTTGCCCTTCAGTTTCACATTCTGTACCACATAATACAAGTTTTAGCTTAGCTGTGACAATGAGGGTGAGGCTTTGGAGGTTTCAAAAAACTAGTGCCTAAGTGACACCGTAGGTGTACTATTTTAAATTGATTTTTAAAAGTCTATAAAAAGTAGTATGATATGTATGTGTGTATATATGTATATATATATATGTATATATGCATGTGTGTGTTTTTCATGTAAGATGAATACTTGGATAAGGCCTTACATTAGCTATCAGTTTTTGAAAGGAAGAATAATTGGAGTTTGTTTTTGTTTTGGCAACTTGTAGAAATATTTTTTAACATTATCATAAAACTATTAAAGCTCCAAGGAGAAGTGTTGGTCAGAGAGTAAAATTTGGGTCCATAGAAGCACACTGCTGGATCTCTGGACTGAGGATGATCAGTCCAAAGCACCCTGACTTCTACGAGCAGGCCTTAGGCTCAGAACTAAAGATGTTTACTTATTTGCTCAATCTCTATGTATTACTCATCTCCTCACCACTCTAGTCACCTACTCAGCTTTTGATTTTCTCTTCCTAAATTCGATAGTCTTGATCTTCTCATTCTCAGGAGAGGCAGCCATATCCTTGCAATTGCCTAAACTTGAAGTCTTAGTATCATCCTGTTGCTCCACTCCAAATCCTACATCATCCCTTCAGTAATTACTTTAAATTCCTCACCTCTATTGCTACTACTCTATTTGAGGACAGTATTATTATCTTTGCAGATACCCTAGAGTCCTCTTCGGCTCTCTACTTCCATTCCTACTTTCAGTGTCTGTCTTCCACACAATAGCCAAAGTGATCGTTTTAACACCTAAATTCTTGTAAAACTTAAATCAGATTTTGTTATTCCTGATTTTGTTATTCCTTTGATCAAAATCAACTAGTAATGTCTCATTCAATTTAAAATTCAAAATTCTTATGAAGGCCCTATTTTATCTGTGACTCTTTCCCTCCCTTTCATTCAAGCATTTTGGCCTTCTCACTGTTCCATACCACGCATCTCTCACTTCAGGACCTTTGCACTTGCTGTTTCCCCAGGCAAGCTCTACCGCCAGGTATCCACATAACTCACTCTACCTTGCTTCAATTAGGTCTTTGCTCACTTGTGATTTTACTGCTGAGGCCTCTTCCCTGGCTACTCAGTATAAGACAGCATCTTCAGTATACGATAGCATCTTTTCTTCACTTCTTATTCCTTTGTTTATGTTAATTATATTTATTACAACCTGATATAATACTTTCAGAGTGGGGCTTTTGTGTCCCTACCCCCTCCACACGTAGTATCTCTAACACGTAGAATAAAGTCTGACAGTGAGTAGGCTTTTGACAGGCACAGAAAGATAAGTGTCATATGTCTCGTTCATGTGGCATTTTTAAAAAGTTGATCCCTTAGAATCTGAGAGTATAATGGTGATTCCGGAGTCCCAGACTTCGAGGGCTGGGATGGAGAAAGAGTGACCAAGGAATACAAAGTTATAATTCAAAATAAGAAGTTCAGGTGTGCTATTGAACAGTATGGTAAATGTAGATAACAAGAATATACTGTATGTTTCAGAACATAAGAAGAAAGGATTGTGAAAGTGTTTACCATAAAGAAATGATAAATGTTTAAGGAACTCGATACATTTAAACTAATTTCAACATTACATGATGCTACCAAGACAGATACTAGCCCATTATTATGCACAATTTTTGTGTCAGTTAAAACATTAAAAATAAAAAATAGTGGGCTCTTCGTAGTCATTAAATGACTTTTTGTGGATTTATGTTTAATAAATTCACTTGGGTGAAATTTACTTAGGTAATAAGTTAATATTCTCTTTTTTATAACTATTAATGAGATAATGTTTTACTTTCCTTACAACAGGGCTATGAAACTCTCAACTGACTTTAAAAGAAGGGTAACTTTCAAAACATAGATGTTTCACAATTGAATTAGAGCTTAGAGATCTTTTGAAACAGAAGCTGTTAATGGAACTGGTGCTAACTGTACTCATCTCACTGCCCTAGTTTCTGGTGCTTCTCAGGACTTCTCCAGAGCATTCTCAAGGAATTTCTTTCTTCACTAATCTTTTTTTTTTTTCCTGAGACAGGGTCTCACTGTGTAGCTCAGGCTGGCCTGGAATTCACCATGTGCCCTAAGCTGGCCTCAAACTTGGGGTGATGTGCTCGCTTCGGCAGCACATATACTAAAATCAAACTTGGGGTGATCCTCCTGCCTCAGCTTCCTGAGTGTTGGGTCTACAGGCATGCCTCACCATGCCTGATCATTAACCTTTCCAGCACTGTCAGGTGGCTTATATTTTCTGGCACATTTAATGTCTAATGTCATATTTATTTTATTTTATATTGGAGTACAGTAATTTCATAGGTTTCTCTTCTCTTTTCAGTAACAAAATTTTTGAAAATTAGTGTATGTTAGAGCCATTGGAGGAATAGTTGTATTTGCTTCAGGACAGTCTGTAGCTTTAGAAAGGGTGAGCCCATGTCCATAAGAAAAGGCAGGTGACCTTGTCAGGACGACCTTCCTGCAGGAGCAGGCATTCAGTGCTTTTATATTAGTTTCACAATAAGGATAGAGCCTGTTTATTCATCTGTGAAAACAGAGCTAATGATATGATACCCTTTTCATGAGTTGCAAACATGTGTGCCTACCACATAGTAGGAGTTCTTCAAGTATTCATGTCTGTTTCTCCTCTCCTCATCCTCCATCTCTTCTTAATCAGTATAATTTAAGGTCTCATCTGTATTAATAAGCTCTTACAGGTATTAATCAAATTTTCTTATCAGAATAGTTAAAGAGGGTGAGCACATACAACTTGAGAAAAAAGTATAAATTTTTTTGCTCTAAAAATATCAAAAGCTAATATTAGATTAGTTTTTTCTCTTGTAGAGCTTATATATCTTTCTGGCATTAGTATAGAGAAGAGAGAGTTTTTTCCATATGAGTGACCAAGCAGGACCAACTCAAATTATAGTACGTAGGGAGTTTCCAGCAGTCAGCTTGCGGGTGCTCTCCCCCACCCCACCTTTGTCTTCTTTTGGTGTAACACATACAGATATACCAAGAAGCTTTGGGGATTTGAGGGGTTTTCCTCAGAATAAAAACGTTCTGAACCCAGGGTTGGGGATTTAGCTCAGTGGTAGAGTGCTTCCCTAGCAAGTGCAAAGCCCTGAGTTCGATCCCCAGCACCCCTTCCCAATAGTGTACCTATTGAGAGTGCCAGTGATATGTGGAACCTGAAACTTATCTTTCAAATGAAAAAAGCATGTGATTATTACAGTACTCTGATCCACTAGGATTTTCTCTCACCTTTAGGGGAGTAGAAACTTTATTTGCTATACTGAACTCTCACCTCATTTGTTTAGCAAGCATGATTAATTGCAGTTTAGATATTAAGAATTTGTAGCTGGGCATGATGGCACATTTATAATTCTAGCACCCTTTGAAGCTGAGGCAAGAGGATTGCAAATTTGAGCCCAGGCTGGACATCTTAGCTAGACCGTGTCTGAAAATTTAAAAATTTTTAAAAAAGGGTTGGGGATTTGGCTCAGTGTGAAAGCCCAGGATTCAATCCCCATTAGTACAAAAAAGAAAAATAAAGAGACTATTAAAAAGTAGGCTCCAAATCAGTACGAAGAAAACAAATTATGAAAGAAATGATGGTGAGTTATTTTTAGAGAAAGAAAAAATTTTATTCCTTATGTCATACCAGTTTGAAATAAATGATAGGTTTTTAGAGAAGGAAAACACATGTGAATATTTACCTTGTGTTAGTGTGAGGATGAGATTTTAAGTTTTTTGGCTAAGACAAATTCTCTGTGAGAAAATGATAATAGATTTGATGATCCCAAATTTTAAAAATGTTTTAAAAATAGTAACAACAATAGCAAACATTTCTTAAGCAAGGTGCTTTGTAATAACGTTCTTTACCTCTAAATAAGCAAACCAAGGTTGAAAAACTCTGCCCTAGAACCTCACAATCTATAGCCCTGATTTGTCACAGGCAACAGTGTCATATATGTTTTGCCATGATATGAAAAACATTAGTTTCTACAGCACCTGTTTCTTCACTGCTTACTACTCTGCTGCTTAGCAGATACCACCTGTATTTGTTTTTTGTTAGTGACATCCACTGCAAGATACTAAATCTGTGTTTGTGAGAATAAAGGCTCAGAATAAGGAGACCCAAAATGTGCTGGATCACACAAGATAATTATTTTTTCATGCAATAGTTTAGGGTAGATGAGTAGGTTCCGCCTTATGAAGTTTTTCAAGGAGCCAAGTGGGAGGGTGGCCCCCACCACTTTTCTGTCACTACTGGCCTGATCAAACCTGGGTGGTTAATTTGTTTGGGTTGTAGCCAGTGGATGGCGTGGGATGAGAGCACAGAGAAGGTACACCTATTTTCCTAGGACCTAGTCTGCAATGTGGCGTATATTACTGTGTTCATGTCATATTCAAGAACTTAGACCTACCTAACAGTAGGGAAGGCTAGGAAGTACAGTCTCACCATGTCCCTAGGAAAATAGGAAGAATAGATTTTGGTGGACAGCAACAAATACTTTCCACCAGAACCACCATCTTGCTGCTTTAAATATCTTATTAAGCCACATGGTAACATAGAAGTTAGGATATGCCTGTAGTCAATAAGAAAAATAACATTCGAAAGCAAAGAAAAGCTACAGGTTCAGTTTACAAAAGAGAAATAGCTGAGCATGGTAACTCAAGTCTGTCCTCCCAGTAGGAGGGAGGCTGAGGCAAAAGGATAACTGTGAGTTCTAGGCCAGCCTGGGCTACATAGTGAGTTCAACGGCAACTTGACCCTGTCTCAAAGGGTAGCGGGCTACAGAGAGAGCTAGTGACCATAAATCAGTGTTCATTTGATTTTTGACCAGAGTTCTAAAACCATGAGATGGGGGAAGAACACGTCCAACAAATACTGCCGCCACAGCTGACTATCTACATACTAAAAGAATGAAGTTAGACCTCTGTCTTATGTTATATATAAAAAATTAATTCAAAATGGTTAAAAACCTTATCATAAACACTAAAACTATATAAAACTCTTAAGAAATGAAGTATAAGTCTGTGTGACTTCAGATAATGCTTTGTTTCATAGCACCAAAGCACGATCAACAAAACAAAAATATAGACAAATTGCAGAATTCAGAAAATTTGTGCATCAAAAGAAACTATGAAGAAAGTGAATAGACAAGTCACAGAATGGAAAAAAAGTTTTGAAAATAATATAGCTGATAAGAGTCTAATATGCAGACTGCAGAAAAATTTATAACTAAATAATAAGACAATCTAATTTTTAAAATAGATTTTAATAGACCTTTTCCAAAGAAGAGGTAAAAAGATGCTTAACAGCATTAGTCTTTAGGAAAAGGCAAATCAAAACCACAATGAAATGCCACTTCATACCAATTAGGATAACTAGAATTTAAAACAGAATAACAATCCTCAACAAGATACAGGCAAACAGAATGCAGCAAATCATCAAAAAGATTATACACTGTGACCAAGTAGGAGTCCTTTCAGTGATGCAGGGATGGTTCAGTATATGCAAATCAATAAGTGTAGTACACCTCATTAACAGAACCAAGGACAAAAACCATGTGATCAGCTCAGTAGACACAGAAAAAACATTTGACAAAGTCTAATACCCATTCATGATTTTTTAAAACAACCTACAGAAAATTGGAATAGAAGATGTTTATCTCAATCTGATAAAAAGCCATCTATGACAAACCAGCAGCCAACATCATACTAAATGATCAAAAACTGAAAGCTTTCACTCTAAAAACTCAGGAACAAGACAAGATGCTTTCACCACCACTCCTGTTCAGTATAGTTCTGAGACCATAAATCAGAGCAGTTAGACAAGAGAAAGAAATAAAAGGAATATGGATAGGAAAGGAAGAACTTAAATTATCATTATTTGCTGATCTTATACTCTACATAGAAGACCCCCAAAATTGCATCAAGAGACTCCTAGAATTAATAACTAAATTTGGCATCATAGCAGGCTACAGTCAACACTCAAAAATAAATAGCATTCCTGTAAACAAATAACAAAGTTGCAGGGAGAGAAACTAGGAAAACACCTTTCACAATACCATCAAGAAAAGTGAAATACTTAGAAGTCAGTCTAACAGAGGAAGTGAAGGACCTACGCATTGAAAACTACAGTACTCTGAAAAAAGAGATTGAAGAAGATATCAGAAATTGGAAAGTTATCCCGTGTTCTTGGATAGGCAGAACCAATATGGTGAAAATAGCCATACTTTAAAACTGTTACTGGGCTGGGGATTTAGCTCAGCGGTTAGAGTGCTTGTCTTGCAAGCATAAGGCCCTAAGTTCGATCCCCAGCTCAAAAAAAAAAAACTGTTACACAGGTTTAATCCAATCCCAGTCAAAATACCAATAGCATACCTCACAGAACTAAAGAAAACAATCCTAAAATTCATATGGAACCAGAAGAGACCCAGAATGGCAAAAGCAATTCAGGGCAACAAGGGCAAAACAAGGAGTATCACAATCCCCAATTTGAAGTTATATTATAAAAGCTACCATGATAAAAACAACAAGGTACTGGCAAAAAAAAAAAAAAAAACAGACCCAAAGATCAGTGGAAGAGAATAAAAGATGCAGAAACAGTTCTAAGCATACTCAGCTACCTTGTCTTTGACAAAGGGGCCAAACACCTTCACTGAAAGAAAGATGGCCACTTTAATAAACAGAGCTGAAAAAACTGACTTTCCACAAGCTGAACATTAAAAATAGACCCATATCTTTCACCATACACTAAACTAAAATCAACATGGATCAAAGATTTAAATATTAAAACAGAAAGACTCAATCTCCTGGGAGATAGAATAGGTAAAACTCTAGAAGACATAGATGTAGACAAAGACTTTATGAAGAAAATCCTAGTTGCGTAGGAAATACTACATAGAATTGATAACTGAAATCATGTCAAATTAAAAAGTTTTTGTACAGCAAAAGCAACCACCCAGAAAGGGAGGAGATAACCTACAGAATGGGAAAAAAAATTTACTAGTTACTCCTCAGACAAAGGACTAACATCTAGAATACATAAAGAACTCAAAAAAAAGATCCCCCCCCCGTTTAAAGACCCAATCCAAAAATGGGCATCTGAAATGAATAGACATTTCTTAGATAAAGAAGAACAAACAGAAAATAAATGTATGAAAAAATGCTCAACATCCCTGGTCATTTGAGAAATGCAAATTAAAACACTGAGATTCCATCTCACTCCAGAAAGAATGGCTATCATCAAGAACAAAGTAACAAAGAACGAGTAACAAATGCTAGTGCAGCTGTGGGGAAAAGGAACCCTTTTCCATTGCTGGTAGGAGTATAAACTGGTACAGCCACTGTGGAAACCAGTATGGAGATACCTCAGAAAACTACAACTAGACCCAGCTATTCCTTTCCTTGGTATTCCATTTGACCCAGCTATTCCCTTCCTTGATATCTTCCCAAAAGAATTAAAAGCATCATACCACAGTGATATGTGCATACCCATGTTCTTAGTAGCACAGTTTATAATAGCCAAATCTACAGTTTATAACAGCCCAGATGCCCATCAACAGATGAATAAAGAAAATGTGGTATTTATAGACAATGGAGTACTACTCTTCCATTAAGAAGAATAAACAAGTCATTTGTAGGCGAATGGATGTACTTCGAGACCATAATCTTAAGTGAAATAAATTAGACACACAAGTTTTTTAGTTTTTTACCAAGAACATGTATTTGTACATTATAGATAAACTTAATGTTCCAATTCTTCATAGTTAATTTGTACCTGTGCATGATATATCTTGGTCCCCCCCTCCCCACCCCTCACTTCCACTCCCCCTCGCCTCCTTATTTACAATAGCTTTATTTACATTTTTCCTTTTTTTCTTTTTCTCCTCTCTTTCCCTTCCTTTCTTTCCCCCTCTTCCCTCTCTGATTCTGTTCCCATTTGAATATTATCTTTCTTTTTCACAATATCTATTATACTTCTTTATCCTTATTTACATTTATGGTTTCTCATATTAGAGAAACAATTCGATATGTAGTTGTGTGTCTGATTTGTTTCACTTAAGAGTATATTCTCGAGGTGCATCCATTTACCTATAAATGTTTCAGGTTTATCCTTTTTATGGCAGAGTAGTACTCCATTGTATTAAAAAAAAAAACCCACATCTTCTTTAACCATTCAGTAGTTGGTGGGCATTTGCGTTGTTTCCAAGACTCAGCTATTACAAATTGTGTTGCTGTAAACATGATTGTGCATGTATTGCTGTGGTACAGTGTCTTTAGGTTTTTTTATTTTCTTTTTTAAATTTTTTATTTTTTTACCAAGAACATGTATTAGTACCTTGTATACATAATGATCATAATCAGCGTGGTTATTTTGTACCTGTACATGATGTATCTTGGTTTTCCCCCCTGCCCCTCCCCTCCCTTCCATTCACCCACCCCTCTCTATTTCCAACAAGTTTATTTACATTTTTCCATTTTTTCCCCACTTTTCTTTTAACCTTCCTTCTTTATCCCCCTTTTCCCCATCTAATTCTTCTCTCTTTTGAATACTATCTTTTTTTTTAACATAATATCTATTATATCCCTTTGTCCTTATTTACACTTAGGGTTTCTCATATCAGAGAAGTAATTTGATGTGTACTGATAAGTGTCTGATTTATTTCATTTAATAGTATGTTCTCAAGGAAAATCCATTTACATACAGATGACTCTAGTTTATCCTTCTTTATGGTGGTGTAGTACTCCATTGTGTAGAAAAACCATATCTTCTTTAGCCATTTATCAGTTGTTGGGCATTTAGGTTGTTTCCAAGACTTACTATTACAAATGGTGCTGCTATGAACATGGTTGTGCATATATCACTGTGGTATGATGATTTTAATTCTTCTGGGAAGTTACCAAGCAGAGGAATAGCTGGATCAAATGGAACCTGTAGTTGTAGTTTTCTGAGGACGCTCCACACCGATTTCCACAGTGGTTGGACCAGTCTACATTCCCACCAACAGTGGAGGAGGGTTCCTTTTTCCCCGCAGCCCCGCCAGCACTTGTTATTGGTTGATTTCTTGATAATAGCTATTCTTTCTGGAGTGAGATGGTATGTTAGTGTTGTTTTGGTACAGTGTTTTTAATTCTTCTGGGAAGATACCAAGAAGAGGTATAACTGGGTCAAATGGAATCTCTAGTTCTGGTTTTTTTGAGGAATCTCCACACTGATTTCCACAATGGTTGGACCAGCCTGCACTCCCACCAACAGTGGAGGAGGGTTCCTTTTTCCCTGCAGTCCTGCCAGCATTTGTGGTTAGTTGATTTCTTGATAATAGCTATTCTTTCTGGAGTGAGATGGAATCTCAGTGTTGTTTTAAGTTGCATCTCTCAAATGACCAGTGGTGTTGAATACTTTTTCATATATTTGCCGTTTGTATTTCTTCATCTAAGAAATTTCTGTTCATTTCAGATGCCCATTTTTGGATTGGGTCTTTAAATTTGGGGGACCTGATATTTTTTAATTCTTTATGTATTCTAGATGTTAGACTGAGGAACAGCTGGCAAAAAATTTTTTCCCACTCTGTGGATTTTTGTCCCACTCTGTTGGTGATTTCTTTTGCTATGCAAAAGCTTGTTAGTAGGGTGTGATCCCAACCACTGATTCTTTCTATTATTTCCCATAAAGTCTGAGTTTTGTTCATAAAGTTCTTGCCTACACCTGTGACTTCATGAGTTCTTCCTATTCTATCTTCCAGAAGTTTAGTGTTTCTCCTTTAATGTTTAGATTGCTGATCCACTTCTATTTTAGTTTAGTACATGGTGAGAGACATGTATCTAGTTTTAGTTTTCTGTGTGTGGCAGGCCAGTTTTTCCAGCACCATTTATTAAAGAGGCTGTGTTTCTTCCAGTAAGGGTGTTTGGTTCCTTTGTCAAAGATGAGGTATTTGAGTGTGGACACACAAAATTTAAATATCACATTGTTTCTCTTGTGTGAGAAACCCAACAGGTAAACAAGAAGCAGAATGGAGGATAGATATTGGGAAATAGGAAGAACGGGGTGGGGAGGAGGGAAAAGGAAAAAAAAGAATAGAAGGAAAAAATGGAAACAAACCTTTTGTAAATGGGGAGGAGAAGAAGGGTTGAAGGGAGGACAGGTGAATGGGAAAAAATTAAAATATATTATGTAGAGGTACATGTTTCCTGTAATGAATGTAATCAGTATCTATGACAAATATATACTTATAAGAAATATAAAGTAAAAAAAAATAACAAATGTTGGTGAGGAGAAACTGGGTGAGAATATGGAATAGTGTAGCTTCTGTGGGTAGTCAGTTTGTCAGTTAAACAGAATTGTCATATGACTCAGCAATTCTACTCTTTCATATATACCAAGAAATAGATATTTTGTTCAAACAAAAGGTGTGTCATAGGGCTGGGGATTTAGCTCAGTGGTTAAAGTGCTTGCCTTGCAAGCACAAGGGCCCAAGTTCAATCCCCAGCACCAAAAAAAAAAAAAAAAAAAAAAAAAAAAAAAAAAAAAAAAAAAAAAAAAAAAAAAAAAAAAAAAAAAAAAAAAAAAAAAAAAAAAAAAAAAAAAAAAAAAAAAAAAAAAAAAAAAAAAAAAAAGGTGTGTCATAAATGTTCATAACAGTATTATTCCCAATAGTTAAAAAGTTAATGAACTAAGGAAAGAATGAACAAAATTTGATGTATCATACAGTGGAATGTTATTCAGCCATAAAAAGAATGTAGTGCTGATTTATGATACAAGATGAACAGATCTTGAATACACCAGAGTAAGTAAAAGATACCAGACACAAAAGGTCATGTATTATATCTTTCTGATAATATGAAAAAACCAGAGTAGTGGAACCATAAAGACAGAAAGTAGGTTAGGTGTTGAGAGGAAGGCAAAATGGCAATCACTACTTAAGTGAACAAAGTATCTTTTTCCTTTGGGAGTTTATATCTAGTGGTGAAGGAGACAATTAAAAAATAAAGTAAAAAAAAATAAAATAAAAAATAAAGTAATTGTGCTAATCATGGTATTTTTCCCATTCTTTGACTTTTGAGGGACTAAAGAATACAGTATGTCCCACTAAAGATATATTGTTTCATTGTAGTCAGTTTAGAGGTTTGTTTTGTATTCTTTTAAAATATACAGTCTGCCCAAAAAATATATACATACTTGAAAACTGGTATAAATATTTTAATACTAAATTTATTGAGACATCATGAGATTAATGGAAGTTACCTTTGGTTCTGTAGTTACAAGAGGTACTCAAAGTGGTGGCCTTTCGCTTCCAAGCATTTATTAGAACAGGAAAATGCTGCTTGGGTGACTTTGGTCATTGAGATTGCTGCACATGCATTTTCAATTTCTTCTCTAAGGGCCAGCAATGTAGTGCGTTTTCTGCAGTATACAGCATCCTCTAGGGTCCCTCATACAAGGGTAATACCATCTGTTGAAAAAATATCATATTGTTTTTCTTTTCCTGAAGTGTATATACATTTTTTTGGTGGACTCTGGATATTTTCCAGGTGTTGTGGCACACACCTGTAATCCCAGCACTTGGGAGGCTGAGGCAGGAGGGTCACTGAAAGTTCTAGGCCAGCCTGGGCTACATAGCAAGACCCTGTCTCAAAAATAAATAAATAAATAAATTTTTAAAACAAAACACAATTTTATTGCTTGAGTATGGAAAATAGTTAAAATATGCATATGTGCAAAAGTCAAGTCTACTAACTGAAGGAATCTCATTTCCATTTCTAACCTCTTCACTTCTTTACCCGTTCCCTCACCTCATTTGTCATTTTTTTGTTTCCTCCCTTTTCATTAAAACTATTAATAACTAATGTGAAATTTACTTCTGCTACCTTCCCATAATCAAAAGTAGAAACCTTAATGATTAGTGAAATCAGAGAAAAATCAAACAACAGAGAGAATTTTTAAAGGCCCCTAAATTAAACATAAACTAGATTAATTTCCTGTAGAACTATAGGTCTACACCCAAGATTTGAGCCTTTCTGATTATCTGTGTTCTCTCTTTCATCCCATAAACCTCTTACTATTCTCTGCTGCCTTTGTCCTAATCCAGTCTCTCTTTAACATTTTCCATCATCTCAAAGCTTCCTGTGAGGCCAATTGGCTTTTTTTTTTTTTTGCGCTCCTCTATGAGGCCATTTTAAACTTTTTTTCAGTAGTAAACAATTTCCCTACTTCCTTGACCTTAAAAATACATGGAAAATATTTCAAACATATAAAAGAATTCAAAGAGTAGTATTGGCAAATAACAACTGTTAGATGAATTTTAATAAAATTAAACAGTTCAAATCCCATTGTATCCCTCACCTGTTCCCTTCCTCCTTGGTCCCTCCCACCCCAGAGACAACCACTATTGTGAAGATGCACTCATTCCTTCATGATCATACTTTCAGTCCCCTTCCCTCTCCTTTTTTTGTTCTGGAGATTGAACCCAAGGTCTGTTGGCAAGAACTCTACTACTGAGCTAGATCCCAGCCTTTGCTGGGTTTTGTATTCTATTTTATTGGTTTCTTCTTTATCCCTGTGCCAGTAACCTACCATACTTCAGAATTGTATCGGTTCATAACAGTGTTTCACTGTGTAGAATCAACTTGTTTATTCTGTGTGTATTTTGGTTGAGATTACATTTAATTTGTTATTTAGGTGACTTTTTATATTCAGTCTTCTATATGAGCATTATTTTTTATCTCAACATTATTTAGGTTTTTTTCTTAAATCCTTCAGTTAATATTTAAAAATTTCCCCACTATGATGTGGAGTATCTTTTTTGTATATTGTTTATGTTGCTATATTGAATATTTTTTCCTCACATTTTAAGTTTTTCTATATTGAATGCAAACACTAATAATTGTAGTATATTAGTCTTTTTTTAAAACAACTTTAATTTTTATACCATTAAATTTATCAATGATAAACACACGATTCAATGATTTTCAGCTACAGTTCTGAAACTATCATTACAATTCAGTTTTATTAGATTTCTGCCGCCCTTAAAGGTTTCCCCATACTTGTATGTAGCCATTCCCTGCCCTCATCCTCAACCCCACGCAACCACTAGAATATTTGCTATCTCTCTAGATTTGCCTTTTCTAGACATTTTTTAGAAATGGAACCATAATTTGTGGTCTTTTGTGTCTGGCTTCTTTCAGTTATTATTTTTGAGCTTCATCTGTATTATAAAATGTAGCAGTAGTTCATCCCTTTTTATTGCTGAATAGTACTCCATTATGTGGAGATAATCACATTTTTGTTTATTAGTTTATCAGTTGATAGACATTTGGGTTTTTTCTGAATTGGGGGCATTATAATCATTTTTTTAAATATTCATGTACAAGTGTTTGTATACACAAATGTTTTCATTTCTTATGGATAGATGGAATAGAATTGCTGAGTCATATGGTAAGTTTATGTTTAACTTATTTTTTGAGAAACTGACCAACTGTTTCTCATGTTATGGCTGGTAGCACTTGTTATTGTTTGTGTTTTTGATATTATAGTCATTCATGCTGTAGTAACTCATTACAGTGTTTGTTTGTTATTTGGGGAGAACTAATCTAGGGAGTGCTGAGCTACATTTCCAGTCTTTTTTATTTTATTTTGAGACAGGGTCTTGCTAAGTTGCCCAGACTGGTCTTGAACTTGTGTTTTTTGTGTCAGGCCTCCCGAGTAGCTGGAGTTACAGGTGTGCATTGCCGTACCTGGCTTCCCAAACAGTTCCAATTTGCGTTCTCCTAATGATGTTGAGCTTCTGTTCAGGTGCTTATGGTTATTTATCATTTGGGTGAAATGTCTATTTGAATCCTTTGTCTGTTTTTAAAATTAGGTTGTGTTTCTTCTTATTGGGGTATTATTGGTTTATATATTCTAGACGCAAGTTCTTTTTCAGATATATAATTTGAAAGTATGCCTTCCAAGTCTGTGAATTCTTATTTTTAAGGGGTATCTTTTGAAGAGCAATCGTTTTTAATTTTTATGTAACCCAGTTTAGCTCTTTTTTTAATTTATGCTTTTGGTGTACTATCTAAGAAAACTTTACCTTTCCCAAGGTCACAAAGACTTTCTCCTGTGCTGTTTCTAGAAATTTTGTAGTTGTAGTTCTTACATTTAAGTCTGTTGTTGATTTTGGGTTAATTTTTGAATGTGGTGTGAGGTAGAAGTCGTAAGGTAGGGTTGTTTGCTTGTTCATTTTGCATATGGGTATCCCTCTTCCCAGCATACTTGTTGAAAAGTTGATCCTTGCCCCATTGAATCTCTTTGGCTTCTTTGAAATCAGTCAGTGTAAATGTGTTTATTTCTGCACTCCAGGTTTCCTCCCATTGATTGCTGTGCCTGTCCTCAGGCCATTACACACTTCGGGGCTGTAGCTTTCCAGTAAGCTTTGAAATCAGATGTTGTACATTCTCCAACTTCATTCTTTCTTAAAAATTATTTTGACTACTAAAAACTAGATATTTGTGACATTATATTGTAGAATATTTGGATTCTTTTTTCCTCCTCTTGAGGATTATTTGTTTGATTTTGTTTAATTGGATGAGCACTTGTTTATGCTTATGCAGACTAATTCTGTAGAAGTTGTCTAATCATGGGCAGTCCTGTGGTATGCAGCCTCTAGTATCTCTGCTCTGTTTCTTTATTATTTTTATTTCTTTATTATATTCTTATGATTCACTCTTGTGTTTGTTTATCATGACAGTCAGCCAGTGATTGGTCACAAGTTGTACTCAGACATCTCAGACCAGTAAAGCCTTCACACTCTTTTGCTGATGAGATGGTGTGTTTGTTAGTTGAAGATTGCATTCCAAGTTCAGGTAGTCTTCCATTGCATTTTCTCTTGCACCTTCTCATTTCTCCTGTGCCAGGTGCACATAGCTTCCCTGTCAGCTAGGGATATGTGGACAACATACGGCTCTTTCATTCCAAGATCTTTATGTTAAATCTGGCTAAGCTGCTGGTCAGATCCTCTCCCCAGCTGGGACACAGCCCTAATTCGGCAGAGGAGCTAACTTTTCTGGTGTATCTCTCACCAAGATTAATGGACATGTATTTCACCCTCTGCTCCAACTCATGTTAGTCCCTCTGGCAATGAACCAGCTGGTTTTTACTGGCAGCTTCATTCTGGTAGGACTGTTTCCAAACTGAACAGAGATGGGACAGCCCCAGCCAGGAGTACCAGAGATTTCTACTGTTCTTACTCAGAGTTTAGCAGTTTTTCAATTTGCTAGTTGCTTTTGGTTAATTTCCAGAGCCAGAAACAGCTGATTTTGACAGTTACCTAGTTTTGTAAGCTTTTGTGGGGGAGGGGGCAGTGTGCCAGCCTGTTTATTCTGCTACATCAGAAGTCTCACCTCAGTATATTCATTTTATTTTATTTTATTTTATTTTATTTTTAGAAAAAATAAATTTTTTTTTTGTGCCAGGGATCGAACTCAGGGCCTTGTGCTTACAAGGCAAGCACTCTAACCACTGAGCTAAATCCCCAGCAGTATATTCATTTTAAAATCCAGCCTTCATTAAATTTGTCTAGTTTGTAGATTCTCTTCAGTTTTTCTGTTTGTAGTCATCAGCCAGTAATACTTTATTATTACTCTTTACAGCTCTTTTCTTTTTTCCTGTGTATTACATTTATTCAGGCTTTCCAACATAAAGGTTCCTGATTTAATGGACAAACAACTGGAAAGTTTTATAAAAATAAGGTATTTTCTCGAGGAGATTACCCCTTATCATGATTAGGAATTTACCTTTTACACATAATTTCCAAATAATCATGAATTATGGTTGCATTTAATTGTTATTCTTGGGATTGGGGGTTGGTTTGTGTTGGTTTTCTTTTGTTTCTCTATTTTTAGGCTGAGCATATGATTTTTCTTTTTCATGTAATGAAATACATCACTGTGTTTTTTAAATAGATTTTTATTAAAATTCATCCAAAATTACATATATTTAGAGGCCATTACACAAGCTTACAGACCATAATACATTGTGCCTTTTGTTTATAACAACAAGCAATGTAGACAACCACGACTACAGATGCAGCATTAAGTCACAACTACATAAAGTTATTGTAGTACCTAGTGTCTGTGTTAGTTTTGAGTTTGGATTATTAGTTTCTTGTTTTTAAGATATCATTATTCCTCTGGATTTCCATTCCCCTCCCCCTTTGCCCTCTTCTTTTCCCTTGGACCCTTTGCCTTTTTGTATCCATTGTTTACCATTTTCTTTTGTTTGTCTTTTGCATTGCTCAAATGAGGGCTAGCATACAGTATTCAAGCTTGCAAGTCTGGTTTATTTCACTCAACATTATATTTACCAGGTCTATCCATTGTCCTAATGACTCTAATTTGTCCTTTTTTATAGCTGAATAGTATTCTATTATATATAGATGCCACATTTTGTTTATCCAGTTATCTGTTGAAGGGTATACGGAGTGCCTCCAGCATTTAGCTGTTAACGAATTGTGCTACTATAAACATTGGTATGCAGGTATCACTGTAGTATGATGTCTTTAGCTGTTCAGGGAAGATGTAATGTTAAGCCTCTTTTCATTCTTGAGGTGAAATCTACTTAATCATGATATACTTTTAAAATATACATTACCAGATTTGTGTACATCTTAATTCTAATTTTTATTTTTGTCTTCATAAGTAAAATTGCTCTTTAATTTCCCCTTTCTTGGGAAATGAAAGAAGATGAGAGTAATCTCAAAGCCGGCATTGTAAGAGTTTGAGTGTGAACAGAGGGATGAGTGACATTGTAGATACGATTTGCACTGAGACATGGAAGGGATGGAGAAGTCTGTGGACCAGTCACCAAAGTCTTAGGCGAATGAACGAATACTGTCTAGAAGGAAGGGTGCAGGACAGTAGAGTCAGGATAACATAAAAGAAATTTCACAGGCTCATAGGGAAGAATTAGTCTGAAAATGAACTACAAGTAGTTTAAAATATTTACTTCAGGGGACTGTGGAGAAAGCATTTTCCACAGGAAAGTAAGTTGGAGGAAATATGGAAACGTAATGATTAAAAACTGACGCTTACATCAAAGACTTAGATCATTGTGCTATAATCGTAGCAAGCAGAAGAATGTTCAACCTAAACAATTTGGGTCTAATATGCTGCATCTATCTTTTGCTTATTTATATACTCAGAATAGAAAACAACACTAAAGGCCAAAAATCTATAACTCACAGAGGCAAAGTAATCATAGGAACTCATGGAATATCCTAAGGAATGAACAAAACAATTCTAATGAAAAGAAAAAAAAAAGGAATTATGAAAAACAAGACAACGAAAAGGATAAGAATGCTAAACTAACAAACACATAAGGCCAGTTATTACGATTTCCTGCCAAGTTTCTTTTAAAATTAAAATATTTTGAAGCATACCAAAAAAAAAAATTTCCCCTTTCTACTTTGAGTTTTTCCAAAGATGTACTAATCCCCAAAATGAGTTTGAAGTCTGTTTCTTTTTGTGTTCTAGAATAATTGTTTATAAACTAGGGGTGATCTGTTTAACTTCTGGTTACACCTCCCTGTAAAGCTATCTGAGCTCAGTGTCTGGGGAGCCATGACTGCATTTATACACTACGTTACTTGAAATATCAGCGTTACAGATTGACTTTCTTCTTAGCTACACTTTTGGAAGTTGGCTGTGATCTCTCTTCCTAATGAGTGCACAGCCGATTAAAATCAACTTCCACTCCCACTGTATCAATAAAACTTTTCTCACCAATGTCTGTAGTTAATTTCTTTGTTGCCTTTTATCTTTACCTCCCAGCAATATTTGGTATCTAACCACTCCCTTTTTCTCAAAACTTCTCTTTTCATAAGTTTAATAAAACTACACTTGTTTCTTCCATTTCTGGCTGCTCTTACTCATTGTGATAGCTATAGGAAAAGTAAAATGAATGGCATAGCATAGCATTATATAGCAATAAAAATAAAATTCAGTGTCTTTTGTTTGTCTCTAATTTTAAAAATGATGTATTTTCTGTTTGATTTCCAAAGTGCCAAAAGAAAATTTGCAAAGTACGGAAAAACCAAAGATAAAATTAAAATAACCTGCAATATACAGTAGTAAGCCACTTTCTGTCACCTTGCCTTGTCCTTTTAAAATCTTTTCTGTACATATAGGTCATATACATGTTTCAGAGTCAGTATCATCTTATTCACTTAGGGACTTTTTTCTTTTTCTCAGAAAATACATCATGAGCTATTCCTGCCTTCACATGTAAACATTTTAACAATTGCATAGTTATTGATTGTAGTAATATACCATAAATTTTCTTATCCTCTTTTTCTCCCTTTATAAACCTGTAGTGAATATTCTTGTGTAGAAATCACTGTACACTTATTTGATAATTTCCTTAAAGTACCTTTAAGTAAGGTATTCCTTGGTCAAAAAGGAAGATGGTTCATACTTTGCATATAGACTGACCAATTGCAACCCCCCCAAATTTTATCAATTTCTGCTTCTAAAAGCAGTGTATGGAAGTGCCTATTCTAATAAATTATATGGTCAAAAATACAAGAATTTTGAACTAATGTTGATTCAAGTTGTGTTGTCTTATATTGTCTTTTCAAAGTGCCGCCAGTTGAAAAGGGAGGTATTATGTTTACAGATCTGTTTTGAAATGTTTGCCAAAATTTTGGTAGTATCTTTAATAATGATGTCTGTCTCCAGCATCCAAGGGAAAAAAAAAAAGGAAGTGCCTATTCTTGCCCCTTTGTCTAAACTGTTATTGTAACTAAATGACAAGCAACAACCTGGATGAACCTGGACTATTTTTACTATTTTTAATTTTTAACTTTTTGCTCACTAAAAAGGTGAACATTTTCACTTTGTGTTATTTAAACAACTCTTCTGGCTAGTTATGAGGTGAAAGAAGGAGTGGATCATTGAAAGAACAGTTAATGCTAAAGGTGGTAATGATATATTAGTAAAATTGGGATCTATATTTTGTAGTAAGAAAACTGATACACAAAACAGTTTACTAAGTATTTACATCCTCTTAGATTCTATTTTAGACATTGGGGATACAGTGTCTATCAGCAAATGTTTTTATTCCAGGCTATTTATAACACTCATAACTTAACAAGTATCTACTAAGCACCTTTCAATGTGTCATTCACTGAGGACACAATAATTAACAAGATCCACATGGTTTCTGATCCTTTGAAAAGGAATAAAAATATTTAGATAACTTTATTTATTGGCTATTACTTCTTGTTGCCACATGTTGTCCTAAATTCATTGCCTATATAATCTTTAATATTGGGGGGATGCTGGGGATTGAACTCAGGGCCTTGCGCTTGGTAGGCAAGCGCTCTACCACCGAGCTAAATCCCCAATTCCTAACATGCTTTTTAAGTGATAGTTTTGTATCAAAAGTGTGGTGCATTTTGTGATAAATGTTCACACAAAGTCCCACTTAAATACCGTTGTACACTTCAGTTTTTGAAATGTTAGTACTGATGAGTTTAAGAGACTAATGGTGATGGCAAAGCTGTTTCCTACTTAGGGCTAAAACTTACCTTTCCTGCTCTATGAAATTAAGAGCCGAGAATCATCTGTGTTATACCATAAATGCCTTTTCAATTTGGATTTTCTTGTACTTTCTTTGTAGAGACTGCAGCACTGTCACATCAAACAGTAGGGGATCTTGCCAGCAGGGCTGTAAGCAGTCCACAGACGTTCTTAAAGAAGCTCTTTGGATATTTGCTACTTGCTTACTGAAAGAGCCCCCTGCCATCTTCATAGGTTTCCTACAAGCCAGGGAGTTTTCCGCAGAGATCAGAATCTAACAGAAAACTAAAAGGCAACTTTTAATATCTGAATAAACCGTAATGATCCTTTAAGGACAATTAATTTATAATTGTAGGCACCTTAAACTTTGTAATAAGGAAGTTGAAACTAAATTTTTGTCTTACAATTTTAAGTTCATTCCTTAAAAAGATATTTCACATACAATCTGTTGCAGCCTCAATGTAACTAATATTTAGTAGTAGTTTTTTTAGGAAGGAATCATTGTCATTACTGCTGAGAAATGGATCCTGTGTTTCTTGACCTTCCTTCCTCCTTAAATATTCTTAGCTAATGTTTTTCTGTGATTCAAATACTGCTTGGCACAGCAGAAGTTTTTGCTGGAATTGACTTCAGGATAGACATGTGAGTATTTATAATAAGGAAAGCCAAGTTCTTTCTTTATAAACTCTGTACTTGAAAGGTTTAATGCTTTGAATAACTAAATATTGAAAAAGTACAATTTGGCTGCTGTATTAAAATTTGAAAATACCCTACATTATGTATTTAGTATGTCAGAAGCCACATTTATTAAGTACTGTACAAAGACCAAATTTTCTTTGACTTTAAGCTTTGTGTATTTTTGAAGAAAATAATTATGGTTTTAACTCTGCTTTAGATGGTAACTTAAAGATTATTTTAAGACCTACTGAATTATTTTATTAGGAAAGGAAAAATAATCAAAATAGTAAATTAGACTAGCTTCGATAAGTACTAATATCAGTCATTAAGAACTGAGCCATTTCATCAATAAAAAGTGTGGCTATTACAATTCTGAAAGACTTTCACAACACAGGTCCTTGCCCCACTGTGGTTTTAGGCCTATTAAGATGCTGTTTTCTATAGGAAATACTTGCATGTGGCACTAAGCTTGGTGAATTAAGCTCTCTGAGCTTCAGACCCTCTCCCCTGTCATCTGTCCTACCTAGATTATTCCCTAGCACAGCTCTGGTTTTTGTTCTCTACACAAAGCCTTCCATGGTTCTGTCTCCCAGCAGAGTAAGGAATTTTTTCTTTTTGGAAATCAAGAATGACTTCAAAAGAAACAGCCCAAAAAGAAACAGATGACTTCACAGATATCCTCACAGATGGCTTCATAGGTATCTTCACAGATGGCTTCACAAGTATCCTTGTACCAGCTAAACTGAACTTCTTCTTTCTGTGTCTACCTCTCCGACCCCCATCTCACCCCACTCCAAACCCAAAACCCCAGGTCTAAGATTCTGTAGTTAGTATCTTCGCGGATTCTTCCTCTCGTTTGACCCATGTGGAATGCCCTGTGAGCACAAACTGACCTTTTTCTTGCTTGAACTCTGATTGGTATGAGGTGCTTAAGAGCAGGGTCTGTCATCACTGGACTAGATATTCAGGTGCTTATAGCTGAGGAGGAGGTAGAGAGAACTAACCAGTGAAGTATAAGGGTTAGACAAAGAGAAAACATTCCAGGCATTTGGACAAAGCTGAATATGTACTGTACATTCTAAAATTTCTAACTGAATTGTTAAATTGCCTTTATACAATGTGTGCTGTACTGTGGGTCATTTAGGTGAGGTAAAAAGACTAAATCTGGTATGTCAGAAGAGCCATGGCAAGCCTTAGTAAAAAACATGTTTGAGGGAAACATAATAGAAATAAAATAGAGATCTATAATAATGCCACTTATTATTTCTGTACCAGAATCTTTTTTTTTTCCTGTGTGTGGTGTGCTTCAGTGGTAGGAAAACTGAAAATTCCAAAATCCTTACTTCCCTATTTCAGATACTGGTACAGGGAGAGAAAGAGAAAGGGAGTGGGGGAGAAGGAGATGGAGGGAGAAAGGAGAGAGAGACAGAGATGGAGAGGGAGAGAAAGGGAGATTTATTACATTATTTTGAAACAGAATTGTTTGTTATGTGGGCATATATTAGGTACAGCCCAACTGGATATTCCCATTTGGCAAGAAATGTAGGATTTATGAAACTCAGACCTTAGCCGGTAGTTTGGAAGACAAGACCAATTGAAGCTTTATGTTTTATTTGCTTTTGTTATTTCTGTCTTGGGTTCATTTTCTCATGTAATGGTTTTTAAAATTTTGTGCCTGAAACTTGATTTTGCTTAATTATGGATGTTTACATTTATATAGAATATTTGCAGCATGGGTTTTGTTATTTATTCTCTTAAAAGATGACTATATTTAAATAAAAATGAATGTTAGTAATACGAAAAAGAAATCATTCATTCATTTATCGTGGCACTGAGGATGGAACCCAGGGCCTTTGTACTGAGCTACCTTTTTAAAATGTTTTCTTTTGAGATAGGGTCTCATTAAATAAGTAACTTTCCCTGCTTGGGTTGAACTTGTGATCCTCCTGCCTCAGCCTCATGAGTTCTGTGAATTACAAGCCTGCATGACCACACCTGGCTTACATTTAATTTTTTGAGGGGGAGGGGATTCATTCTTTTGATAACCATGTTTTACAAATAGCATCCTCCTCTGACACTATCAGACCAAGAAATTAAAGATCAAGAAGGTTTGGAGTCTTTCCAGAGTAAGGTTGCTAGTAAGTGGCAGAACTGGGATTTGAACACAGATGAGTGTGGTTTGAGGCTTTCTCTTGGACCTTTGTCTTGGGCTGCGTTGGCATTCTGATCTAAGTATTATGTGGTTTTAGCTCACTCAGCACACCTTTTTCAGCATCTGACCTTTTTTGCTTCCTAGATAAGTGGACAACATAAACTTTAGAAAAGCAGTATTTAATTTTTCCTTTCTTGGCTTTGTAATTCAGAGATGGAAACTTTCTTATTTGCTTCCTCTTTCACAGAACCTCAAACAACTCAAGTTTTAAATAAACAAGCAAATATAAAATTAGGTGATGTGTTTCTAATTTTACTTTATATCAACTGACTGATATAGCCACTTGTTAATATGTTTATAGCAATGCAAAGGCAGCCCAGGACTTACTTTGATTTCCTTAGATATGTAAAAAGCTACTTTCTCCTTAGAAGTGCAGCTTGGGGGTCTTCTGAGAAAAATAAACCAAAGCAGGCAGTCAGTATTTTCTCCCAACATCAGTAAAGGAGAACTGTAGCATTCTATAATTTAATTTTTAAGACAGCTCACATTTATCATCTTGATATTTATTTCCTTGACTTTTACCAAAGACTGTTTTAGAAATGCCCATTGCTTTCAGAAGAGTTTGTTATTCTAGGCTGTTAAGGAAACTCAGGAGGTTCCAGCATAAAGCTGTGACTACAGAATCTGTGACCTTCCTGAATCTAAATAAGGAGGCCACTGTTTAAAGTACCCACTTTTGGGAAAATTGCATCAATTACTCAGAAAAATAACATTTTTCTCCTAATTTATGACATTGTAATTTTCCTCTTCAAGCAAGTTCTAGGGAATTTATATGTGCCTATAAATGTTTCATGGAACATCCTAGAATTCTAAGCTTTTGGATTTGTCTTTAGAATATCCTTTTTTTTAAAATTATTTTGAGTTTTTACTATTATGAGCTTGGGCCCCAGATTTAACCAATTTTAGAAACAGTAGCGAGAAGGCAGAGATAATATGTAAGGGAGTGTTTAGCATTTGGTCTGTAGGTGACTGGAAAGAACATGGCTTTTTTTTTTTTTTTTTTTGGTGCTGGGGAATCCAACTCAGGGCCTTGCACTTGCAAGGCAAGCACTCTAACCACCGAGCTAAATCCCCAGCTCCAGAACATGGCTCTTTAAAAGGATTCAATTTCAACATTTTTAAAAACATTACTGGATGATTAAAATATATTGCTGGTTGGGCTGGGGATTTAGCTCAGTGATTAGAGTGCTTGCCTTGCAAGCACAAGGCCCTGAGTTCAATCCCCGGCACCACAAAAAAAAATATATATATATATATATTTTTTTTTTATATATATATATATATATATTGCTGGTTAAGTACTTCATGATGACTGAGTTTAGCTGTTACAGAATTCCTCCCCTAAAATTGGTATCAAATAGTCCAATTTTCAAATGTGCATTTGGTTGAGTTACCTACCAAGTGTTTGCACATTGGAAATCACCAAGGAATTCATACTATCAAGTTACTCATATTTGTTTAACACTTGAAAGAATGCTTCTTCAGCCATTTCTGTGCATATATGTGAGTTCTAGTTTATCACTAAGAAATGTACAACTCTCTTCATACAGGTGTCTCTAAAGTTTGTACACTTTGGCTCATCTTTAATTGAATGAGCACATGTACTCTGAAAACATTTTCATGCTTTGCTCAGTTAAATTTTAAATTCTGGGAATTTGGGATTTAGTTCAGTGGTAGAGCACCTGCCTAGCAAGTGCAAGGCCCTGAGTTCGATCCCCAGCATCCCCCCCCAAAAAAAGGTGAATGCTGGACAGGACTCAAATGCATGTTCACATGCCCCTGTCAAACTTCCATATTTTTGATACTTTTATCATGTATTGTTAAGCTTTAAATAGTTCTGGTCATTGAACTTTGAAATACAGATTTTCTGCTTTAAGGTTTTAGATCTGCTTAGTTGAAGAGAACCAGGAATATAGAAAGGCAGACTATTAAATGATTATTTCAATTAATTATTCATATGAATCAAGGGGTTTTTACCTTACAAAGCCACCAAAAGAACAATTTAGACATAGCTAATATGAGGTGCAGTTATCATTTATTTTTCCCTTACTAAGGAGTCTTTTGATTGGAAGTAGCAATGGCTCAACTCAAAATACTGTACTTAAAAAACAAGAATTCGTTGGCTCAGGTAACCAAATCACAGAAAGGATGAATTGGAGCTTGCTCAGGAACTCCCCAGTCCTAGGACACTGCCTGTCCCTCTCTCCGCTCCTCTTCCTCATCTTCACTCTACCAGATTTTTCATCACAGGTCTTCTCTGTGATTTGATTTAATTCCTTTCCTATTGCAAATGGGCTTTATCAGCTTGTTGAGAAAAATAGCCATTTGGTGGGAAGGTTAGGCCATTTTGGACTCATGTTTTCACTTGTGCCCCAGAGATAGCCTAATTTAGACCAAGTGTCTACCTTTGCCCAGAGAGTAGGAATATGAGGTTCTGTCTTGCATACTAGCTCGGCCTGTGGAGCTAACCTCTGTGAACAGGGAAGCAAGATCTGCTTCTGGAAAGAAGAACAAGCATGCAAAGCTATGTATGTTTCATGTCTTGGGATTCCACATGACAGTAATAAGGTTTGAAAACTACTGCAATAGACAAAGTTTTGTGAAATCAGTTGTTTCTCTATCTTGTATAAAAATTTTACTAGTGTTACATAATTAGGCTTACATAATTAAGATTAGTGTTACATTATTGGACTTTTTAGTCATAGGGTTCAGAGTGAATTCATTCTTTTTTTAACCTGTGAATTCTGATCAAATGTGGTATTTGTTGAAAAAACATTTGTTGTGTACCAGTGTCAGACCCTGTACTGATCTCTAGTTCATGGGACTTAAGAAACCAAAAGAAAGACAGACAATTATCATAAGCATGAGGTTATATGCTGTGAAACAAAAAAGCAAGAGAGATGTCCAGGGTAGGTAATGATCAAGTGAAGTTCATAGAATGAGTGAGAGTGAGAGACAGAGAGTCGTCACAGACTCTCTAGACAGAGTCTAGAGACAGAGTTGTCTAGACAGAGTGTAGAGACAGAGTTGTCTAGACAGAGGCTAGAGTGAGAGAACAGAGATCGTCAAAGCAGAGAAAAAACCTGTCTGAAAGCCCAGAGGCAAAGGAGTATCAGTGGAGCCAAAATATTTGTGCTATAGGAAAAGTATAGGGAAACCAAATCCCACTTATACAGTCTGTGATGATATTTTTAAAAATTTTATCTTTAATGGATAACCAATAAAGAGTGTTGAGCAGTCAAATAAAATATGGAATTTAGAAACATTCTTCTAGCTGACGTGTACATATTAGTTGGCAAGAGAAACAGCTAGGTACAGGCCATAGGGCAATTGCTGTTAAAGTAATCCAGATAAGAAGTAATAAAATGACGTTGAGGGGTAGGGTGTAGTTCAGTGGTACAGTATGTATGTTGCATGCATGACGTTCTGGGGTCGATCCTTAGCACTGCCAAAAAACCAAAAAGCAAAATGAAGAAACAGAAAGGGAGGGTGTAAAAGGATCAAGATGTGATATGTGTATGTGCCAATTCCCCATGATGAATTTATTTATTATGTATCACAAATATATACTAATAAAAAGAGGGGAACACTTTGGCTTCCTTCCTTCAATCCTTCGTATGATTCATACCCATACAGCTAGCACAATGCCTAGGTACAGTGATTACTCAGGAATGAGACCATAGAAATTTTGTGGGTATTCAGTTCACCTTAAAAGTATACATGCCTTCTTTTCTTGAGCTCATGATACCTATATTATTATTTGCTGTATATAAATAAGATACTTGAACACCAGGTTATAACCACTAACCAAGAGCATCTCAAAACCAAAAACTTTGTATCAGAAGAAGTTATATGTTTCTTTTTTAAACACATTCATGAAAAGTATGTCTTAAAGTGAGAATCTTTATTCCAATTCAACTGGTGATGTTACAAACTACATGGGAATATTAAGAGATAGTTGCACTATCTGTATGTAAAGTACTGTATGGTGCCATCTAGTGGTGTAAGCACTACAGAAGGTATAGCTTTATTAATACCTTTGAGGACAGAATTTTCTTTAAAAATTCATTTTTATGCTAAAAATTTAACATAATAACCAAACATAAGATACAAAAGGAATTTACTGCAAAATCTCTAGAGCGGTTTCTTATATTTAACACTAAAACACTAGCAACAAAAGAAAAATAGCTAAGACTGCTTCACAATTTAGAACTTTTATCTAAAGACACTGTCTAGAAATTGAAAAGATAGCCCACAAAATGGGAGAAAATATTTCTTAGAAGAGTCTACTATCCAGAATATATGAGGGGCACTTACAAGTTAACAGCAAAAAGACAAGCCAATTAAAACATGAATTATGGGCTTGAATAGACATTTCTCAAAAATATATATATATAAAATATCTATAAATGACCATTGAGCACATGACAAGATGCCCGCATTATCAGTCATTAGAGAAATCCAAATCACAGCCACAATGAGTACATGTCCCACTCACTAGAATGGCTTTCATAACTTGAAAAACAAAACATCGAAAACAAAATAACAGTTTTTTGTGTTTTTTTTATGGGGGGCGGTTCTGGGGATCGAACTTAGGGGCTTGTGCTTGCATGGCTAGCATGCTAACCACTGAGCTAAATCCCCAGCAAAATAACAAATATTGGCAAGGATGCAGAGAAATTGGAATCCTCATACATTGCTGGTGTGGAGGTGCAGACACTGTGAGAGAGTCCAGTGGTTCTTCACATAGTTAAACACAGAATTACTACATGAGCTGGGCATGGTGCTGCATGCCTGTAATCCCAACACTCTGTGTGGCTGAAGTAGATGGATTGCAAATTCGAGCCCAGCCTGGGCAACTTAGCAATTTAGCAGCACTCTGTCTCAAAAAATTAAAAATGACTGAGGATGTAACTCAGTATGAAGGTCCTATATTCAATCCCCAGTACAGACTCCCACCACCCCTCAAATATATGTATGTATGTATGATCTGGAAATTACATTCCTACTTATATTCCCAAGAGAAAACAGATATCAGAGTTAAAGGTAGAAGCAGATCTCTAAAATGAAACAGTTTGTATTGGGGAGTAATAAAAAAAATTAGGATTACAATCTGGGACATATGTACAGGCCAGAATGGCCTCCAGTACATCTGGAAAACAAAGGAAAGTTGGTGACTTTATCAGGACAGAGAATCTCTGCTAGTCATTATGGAAGTAAGTTCTTTGGTGCTTTCAGTGCTTGAGGGAGCTGGCAAGCTCTGATTGGTGAGCAGCAGCAGTCATTAAGTAAAACTAGTCTTAAGGTCAGAGGTGGCAGTTCTGTTCATTGCTAAGAAGAAAATATATAGCATTAAAGGTAAGAAGGTCTATTCCACTACATTGGCCTAATAGGGAAGTTCCTGGAACAATCATTTGAGACTGTTTTTTCCCCCTGACCTCTTGACTCTATTTTAGATGTGTATGTCAATAAAATATGCTCCATTTCCACACAGGAGTTCAAACAAAATCTTGTACATGAATGTTGATAGCAGCATTATTCATAATAGCTAGGAAATGGGAAAAGAACAAACTTCTATCAATTAATAAATGATAAACAAAACATTATATCCATACAATGAAATATTATTCAGTTGTAAACAGAAATGAAGTGCTATTACACTGGTGAACCTTGAAAACGTTATGCTAAGTGAACAGAAACCTGGCACAAAAGGCCACATATTATATGATTCTATTTATATGAAATAGCCAAAATAGGTAAATCCACAGAGATTAAAAAGCAGATTAGTGGTTGCTGGGATCTGGGAGGAGGAATGGCAAATGACTGCCTAATGGGTATAGGGCTTTTGGGGCAAAGGATAATATAAATGTGCTGGAATTAGATAGTTGTAATTGTTGCACAACCTTGTGAATGTACCAAAAGACACTAAATTATACACTTAAAATTTACTAAAATATCAGTTAGGAGCAGCAGCGCATACCTGTAATCCCAGCTACCCAGGAAGCTGAGGCAGGAGAAATCACAAGTTCAAGACCAACCTGGGCAACTTAGTGAGCCACTGTCTTAGAATTTTTAAAGCACCATTTTAAAAGAGGATGGGGATGTAGCTCAGGGTAGAGCATTTGCTTAGAATGTATAGGGCCATGGGTTCGATCCTCAATACTGAAAAAAAAGATTATAATGATCTTTATATTGCGTGCATTTTACCTCAGTTTTTTAAGAAAACTTCCATTGACTGGAAAGACTCCAGAGCCTTTTTTATCATCATTATTATAGATCTATTTTCCAGATATATAGATATAGATGTATAGACATAAAGATATATAGATACAGATATTATAGATATATATAGTTGTTGCTAGTATGTATGTATGCTATTTGGTTTTTTTAAAATTATTTGGTACATAACTTTTCATCTGTATAGTTTCCACAATTTTTAATTTGGTGGCTGCTTATATTTTAGTACCTGTACACATAGTTTAACCATTTCTCAAATGTTCAACGGTTCTCTAATTTTTTTTCAATTTAAAAAAGTCCTGCTGTAAATGCTTAAATGAATGAGAATTCTTAAAATCTTCTGTTGATACTGTATTGGTTTTTCTTCCACAAAACAGAAACTCTGAGTTCTTTTTCAGATTTTTAAAAAAGTATTTCTGTTGTGTTTTTTCTCTGACTTTTCTTTAGTAAATATGTATTTATTTATAATTTTACCTGTAATGTATACGAAAAAATGGAGGAAATAAATGTTTATTCAGTATCTACCCTGTTCCATCTAGGCTCTGTGCCTAGATTCTTTATATTATTTTGTTTAACTCCTGTATCTCCTCTGTCCTGAAATATCTACAGAAGCTGTCAAGCAAAGGAGCTGAGGTGCTTCTGCCTCCAAATTACATGCTGTTTTTCCCTCAGCTTTAGCCATACTATGTTTTACCTTTTTTTAAAGTTGCTCTCTATTAGAGAGATTTCCATTTAATTTAATTTCCCAAGTAATTAACTACTTATATTTCTTCATACACACCAATTTGTATTTTTGTTCATTTATTAATGGATTTTAAATTGGATATTCTTATTTTCCTTATAGACTGACATTATATGTCAAAACCTTATCATAATTTTTTTTGCTTTTGTTTATTCCTCTGTTCCAGGCTCTGGATGGAAACGTGTATGATCACCTCAAGGATTATTTAATAGCCTTCAGTCGGACAGAGCTAGAAACATGCCAAGCTGTGCAGAACACATTCCAGTTTTTACTAGAAAACTCCAGCAAGGTAGGGTACTGTTAGCGCAAAGGGTGGTATGAATCCCCAGTACTATAGAACTTTATATGTTAGAATCTAAAGTGTTTTGCATATAAACAAAATGAAGTTACCAGTGATACAAAGAATCAACAACTGTGATCTCATCTTACTAAAAAGCTTTTGCACAGCGAAAGAAACCATCAACAGAGAGAAGAGACAATCCACAGAGCGGGAAAAAATTTTTGCCAGCTGTTCCTCAGACAAAAGACTAATATCTAGAATATATAAAAAACTCAAAAAAAAATCAGAAACCCCAAATTTAAAGACCCAGTCCAAAAATGGACACCTGAAATGAATAGACACTTCTCAAATAAAGAAGTAGAAATGGCAAATTATGCAAAAATGTTCAACATCACTTGTCATTCGAGAGTCACCAGTGATATTAGAATAATGCCTTAAACGACAAATTTCTGGGAGTGGCATCCTTTTAACAAAGTTGGAGGGGCTGGGGATTTAGCTCAGTGATTAGAGTGCTTGCCTTGCAAGCACAAGGGCCTGAGTTCGATCCCCGGCACCACAAAAAAAAACACCAAAGTTGGAGAATGTCCTCTTAGATGAATTGGTGATAGTGGTACCACAACAAAAGGTAGAAAGGGAGGTGTGAACAGTCCAGCTCAGAACTTCAGTGCTACATACACTGCATATGAGAAGAATGGCTTAAAGAGTTTCATCTTTCACTGAAACGAATTTTGAATATATTCAACTTAGTCATTTGGGGAAACAAAATGGTCATGTCTCAGTACGAAGAAATACTAAAAGGGCACAATGGGGAAAGTAGCATTTGATAATTTTGATTAAAATGAATACTATAATATCTTATATTTACAAATTAAATTGTACTTTCTATATGCCATCATTCTTTGATAGTAGTCTTTTATTTTTAAATGTTGATCTGTCAGCTTGTGTCACACTGTATGCTGAGAAAGTAAATATGATTTACTTTTCTTTAGGATCTGATTATAACTTCTGAGGTTAAAAAAAAGATATTTTTTGCAGAAGTTTCACTTTAGAAACTATCCTTCAGAAGATAAACTGTCCCTGTGATTAGTGCATGCTATTTTCTTTCTGATAAATGCATAGTATTTCCTGACCAAATACCTGCATTTATGAAAATATATACATTTTTCTAACTGCTACTTTAAAAGATCTAGTTCAGTTCTTTTTTTGGCAGGGAGACTGAGAACTGGCTGATACCTTTAGAAACTAGAAAGAAGCTAGAATATCCTTCTTCACAAGATAGTGTGCAAAGACAGGAGAGAAAAAGGGCACAGACTTTATCTTAAAAAATACACACACACACACACACACACACACACACACACACACATGTTCTTGTTTTCGGTGTACCGGAGCTCCCAATTCTATTTTTAGAAAAACATTAAAAATGCAAAGTTGATACAGAACTACAAACATTACTTACTAACCTGGTGCTTTAAAGTCTTGTCATATATATATTCTATATTTTTATCCCTCAGAATCTAATAAAAGACATAAAAGGATTAATTGTAGAAAGAAGCGTTCATGGATAGATGGATAGTAAGTTTTGAGAAAGAAAATGAAATAAGATGTTAATTGCAGAATTATAGTAATGGGTATGTAGTGTTTAAAATTCTTTTTGCGTTAGTGTATTTTATTTGAAATTTTGCATAGGACAGTGTTGACAACAAGTCTATGAAGATATCTTGGCTTTATTCCCTTTATGGAATAGTTGATTTTTGATCAAATTTCTTTTGATTATTAGTCCATTCAAGTTTCCTATTTCTTTTTCAGTACATTTTGGTAACTTGCATTTTTCTAGACAGTTGTCTGTGTTAGTTGTTATCAAATTGGATGGCGTAAGATTTTACATAAGTTCATTTGCCTCTCTAGTTATTTCCCTTTTTATTCATAATATTGTTTGTGCTTTTTCTTTTATTTTGATCGCCCATACCAGTCTATTTTGTTTATCTTTGCCAGAGCTGGCTTTCATTCTTCTTAGTGTTGTTTGGCCCTTTAATTTTTGCCTTACCTACATTATTTCTTTCTACATTATTAGAGTTTATATTCTTGTTCTTTTTCAAGCTTATTTAAATTTTATATTTTCAGTCTTTTCTGTTTTCAAGAAAAGCCATTTAAGGCTAAAAAGTTTCTTTCTGCTTTAGCTACCATCTGTGATACATAGGACTTCTGTTATTTACACACACACACACACACACACACACACACACACTGTCCCATTAACCCTTGAATTACTTAAAAGTGAGTTTTGCAGTTTGTATTTAGTGGGAGTAAATGGTAAGATGACATTCTTCAATTCTAATATTATGAGAAACTATGTATTATTTTTATTCTAGTATGCTTTTTCTAATTTTATAAGAAAGGTTATCCCATGGCAAAATTCTTTGAAATTTCTTTTTCCAAAAAAGAATTAGTTTATAAAAAGTACAGTCATAAAACATAACTAGTATTAAATCCATGCTTAATTTCCTAGGATTTTTGAGAGCATTTTAAACTTGGTGGGACTTAAACTGAGGTTGGTAAGGGAACATGGAGTCATAAAGTTTGTGTGACTTGTCGAAGGTCACACATCGACACATAGTACTTTCCATGCTCTTCTACTGTGGTATATTATCTCTTTAGCTTATATTATTTTAATTGAAAATAAATTAAGAATTTATGAACTACTTTGGACGCCTAAAGAGATTATCTTTCATTTTCTGTATTCACTCATGTGAGTATCTTGCTCCCCAGAGATGTAGAATAAGTGAGATGCTCTTATGTCTAGATTGAAAGTGGTAGGAATAAAAATTTAATAAGTGTGAATGATGTATCTGGGAGATACTCTTTTGTTCCAAGTGAGAAGAGCTCACGCCTACAAGTTTTATGTCATGTGCTTTTCTGTTACAAAGAGCTTGTTGTGCTGCTCCTGTTATACTGCTGAAAGCAGCTGAGTGATTTGATAACCAAATGGGAAGTTTGAAACTCTTTAGGTTTTTTTGTTCTGCACCATTATTACTTTGTCTTCTGGGGTAAAAATCTATTTTTCCCCCATGTTTAAAATTTAACCTATTCCCAAAGATGATTTGGAGGTAATTCATATTGACACAACATGCTATAAATGTGAAGGTGCTCTGTATATCTTAGTCATACCCTAAATGGAAGCAGCTGGCCCTAAGAGCTTTTATTAAATTTTAATTATTTATGAAGCTTGCTTTTTTCTCCTTAATATTTTATGAAATGCTTTGTATATGTAACTAAAGCGGACATTGCCATAGATATTTTCTTTAGGATAGTAACTCCTAAAATAGCTCTACTAGCCTTATAGATTTATGTATGCTTGCTTTCTGTCTGCATAAAGAAACTCCTAGCAAATAATAGCATAGTTCTTTGAACAATTTATAAAGTAACAATTTATTCTGTATTTCTTTGGAAATTAAATTGTCTAATGTTACCATTCTTCATACTTTAAAGACTAGCCAAAAAAAGTAAATTTGATTAAAGTGAAGTGGGAAAATCATAGTCACTTCAGTAAACACGAAAAAACACTTGACAGAAGTCAGCACCCTTTTGTGATTTAAACACACACACACACACACACACACACACACACAGGGCAAACTAGGAATAGAAAGGAATTTACAGGCTATCATAGCATTTGGAAAAACTTTTAGCTACTATAACGTTCAGTGATGAAAGACTAAGGATCCCTTCATAAGATCAAGACTAAGATTGTACTTTCACTACTACCATTCACCTTTGCACTGAAAGCCCTAGCCAGAGCAGTTAGGTAAGAAAAAGAATTAAAGTTATCGCTGCTTGCAGTGACATGATTATGTCTAGAAAATCCCATATAATCCACATAAAATTTACTATTTCTGATAAAGTAATTTAGAATATTTGTAGGTACAAAATCAAAACCACAATAACCAGTTTAGTTTTTATACTCTGTAAATGAATGACCCAAAAAAGGAAAATAAAAACATATTCTGCTACAGTGGCATCCAAAGAATAAAGTAACTAGGACTAAATTTTTTGTCATTGCTGTTTTTTGAGACAGGGTCTCACTATGTAGTCCAGGCTGGCCCTGAACTCCCCCTGTAGCCAGGCTGGCCTCAAACTCATGGTGATCCTCCTGCCTTAGCTTCCTGAATGCTGAGATTACAGGTGTACACCACCATGTCTAGCAAATAAATTTAACCAAAGAGGTGAAAGACTTGTATACTAAAAACTACAAAGTATTGCAGAAAGAGAACCTTAAATAAATGAAAATAATAAATGTTAATGAATTGGACTGTTTCATCTTGCTAATTTTGTAGTATCCCCCCAAAGTGATATACAGATTCAGTGTAGTCTCTTTCAAAATTCCAATGGCTTATTTTTGTAGAAGTGGAAAAGCCAGTCCTTAAATTTAAATAGAACTATAAAGAGCTCTGAGTAACCAAAGAAATACTGAAAAGGAAAAAACAAAGTTAGAGAATTGAACTTTCAAATTTCAGAACTTACTACAAAGTTACAGTAATCAAGACAGTATGGTATGGGCGTAAGGAGAAACATATAGACCAGTGAAAGAAAATTGAGGATCTAGAAATAAACTGAAGGTCTGTAGACAACTGGTTTTCAACAGGGTTTCCATGACCATTGGTAGGAAAAGAAGAATATATTTAACAGAATGTTTGGGGCAAGTGAAGAACCAGATGCAGAAGAATGAAGTTGGACTAAGCTAAACCCCTGCTCCATAGAAATTAATTCAAAATGGGTCAGTGATCTAACTATGAAAGAAAACAAAGTCTTTTATTATCTTGGGTTTGGCAGTGTATTCTTATATTTGACATCAAAACCATGAGCAACAAAAGAAAAATAGATAATTAGACTTAACGAATTAAGATTTTTTTTTTTATGGAAACTAGGTCTCACAGTGTAATTCAGGCTAGGCTTGAATTCACCATGTAGCCCAGGCTGGCCTCAAACTGATGGTAATCATGCTGCCTCAGCCTCCCAAGTGCCGGGATTACAGGCATGTACCACCATACCTGACTCAAATTAAGAACTTTTATGCACTGAAGGATGTTAACAAGAATGAAGAAAACCAATGCAAAATATAGGAGAAAATATTTACACATCTGATGTTTGCATTTATCTGGTAAGTATTTAATATCCAGAACATAACAAACTCTTAAAACGCCACAACAAAAAGACCAACAGCCCAGTTTTAAAATGTGTAGAAGACCCATATTTCTATGAGAAGATATACAAATAGTCAACAAGCACATGAAAAAATGTTCAGCAGTAAATGGTTCTTGATTAAGGAAATGTGAATCAAAACCATAATGAGATATCACTTCTCACTCACCAAGATAGCTTCAGTAATTAAAGAAAAAAGCAGAAAATAACAAATGTTGAGAATTTAGAGAAGTTGGAAGCCTCATATATTGTTGGTGGAAATGTAATAGAACAGCCATTGTGGAAAATAGTTTGTCAATCCCTCAAAAAGTTAAACACAAAGCTACCACATGACTTAACTTCAGCTCCTATATATGCACCCAGGAATACTGAAAACAGGTATTAAAACAAAAACTTGTATACAGGTGTTCACATTATTCATAGTAGCAAAAAGTAGAAAAAAACCAAATGTCCATGAACTGATGATTGGATAAATAAAATATGGTAGATTCATACAGTATGTCTTAATTACTTGTCACTAAGACAGAATAGCTGACACCCACAACTTACAGAGAAGAGGTTTATTTTGGCTCACAGTTCAGATGTTTCAGTCCATGTATGGCAGGTTTAAATATAGAAGAGCATGGTGGAGGGATGTGGGTGAAGGAAAGCTGCTCACATTATGGTGGCCAAGAAACACAGGGCCAGGAAGGGAGATATACCTTCCAGGTCACACTCTCAGGAACCTACTACCTCCAAAGAGACCCCATCTCCTAACAGAAAGTCAGCTATATCACCCCCACGATTGAATCACCTTCCAAAAGTCTTGTCAATGAGCACATGAGGATTTTGAAGGACAGTCTCAATCCAATTCATAACATTCTGGTTCTGGCTCCCAGAAGACTTTTGGGCCTTGCTATGCAACATGCATTAGTGCATCTCTTAAGAATTGCCAAGTCTTAACAAGTCCAACACTGCTGAAAAGTCTAAGTCCTAAGTCTTTTCTGAGACTCAGGGCAAACTGTTAGGCCTGAGCCCCTGTAAAATAAAAAAGAAAAAAGAAATCAAAAAGAAAGTTAAACACTGTCAACATACAATGGCACAGGATAAACATTCCCATTTCAAGGGGGAGATTTAAGGGATAGAAAGGAATGGGACCAAAACCTACAAGGCAAATATTAAATCCTGTAATTTTGTGTTCAGCACCTGGGGCAAAGATGTGAACTCCAAGTAATTTGGGCAGCCCTACGTGTATAGAAAATCCCATACAGTCCACAACTGGCTGTATAGCATGGCCAGTTTCTGCTCTCATGGCTTGTCTCTTGGGGTGGCTTTGCTCACTGCCGTTGACTTTACTCAGACACTCCATGATCCTGGCTTCTTCAACTTCCTGGGCTCTTCACTGTACTTTCAGTTTTACTCTCACAGTCCACATATTTCCCTGTCAGGGGCACACTGCCTGGCATCCTAGGCCATCTCCTGAAACTAGGGTGAAAGGGTTCTTGCCTCCACAACCCTTACATTCTTTATACCTATAAAACCAAGACCTCATGGTGACAACGTCTCTTGCAAACTCAGGAAATAGCTGGGCCCCCTTAGATCATGACTACAGAAGCCACTGAGACCCTGGATGGCTGGGCTCCAGTAGACTCTTTCTTAGCTAAACCTGTATGAGCTGGGTCCCCTGTCTTCTCAAAGTCTTTCACTTGGAGACTTGGGCCCGTAAAGGGGGGGGGTTGTGGATTCCTGGGATGCCCTCAAGGCATTCTTCCTGTTGTTCTGATGCAGACTACAGTAGTATGTCAGCTCACAAACTTAATTTATTTTACAATTTTGGAGAAAGTGGCCACATTTGAGTTTGCATGGAGAAGATGGCTGTGGTTGTGTTTGTTAGCCAATGTGGAGTTTGTGAACAGAAACAAAATTTTGTCAAATGCTTTTTCTTGAGAACCAAATTGTGAACAGATGCATTTGTGAACTGAGGTATTACTGTACTTGGCTTCATTTTAATGTGAATCCTTTTAGCAGCCATGCTTTCCTCTACTCCAGCTTCACAGGCACTTTCTTCCTTACAAAACTGAATAATCTTTAAATGAGGATTTTGGTCCTGTTCTCAATGTAAACCTTGCTAAAAGCAGCAAGCTGTACTCATGCTACAGCCTGAATGTTGGGCTGCCTTGAAATTTCTTCTGCCAGATTAGTCCAGCAGCCCTTAATCTAAGTCTCCTGCAAAGTCTCAGGACATGAGCAAAATGAAGACAAATTTTCGGTCAGAGCATAATGCACATGGCCTGGAGTCTAGCTGCCAGTGGTGTTTATGTTCCCAACTGAAATCTCCTGAACCTGGTTTTTACGTTCAGCATTTCTATTAGCATTCTGACCTTGTGAGTTCTAATCAGTTGGTCTCATCAAACTTGGGTTAAGGCATTCTGGTTTCTCTAGCCTGCATCTCCAAACCTTTAGAAAGTCTCCCTATGAACCACTTCCAAAGCATGAAGGCTTCTGAACCAGAGGGTCAAGTATATTCACAGCGGTAACCCCACTCTTGGTACCAAAATCTATTTTAATCTCTTTTCTTTCATTGAGACACAATACCCAACACCCTCAGCTTAAAGGAGAAGTTTATTTTGGTTCATGGTTCAGAAGTTTTAGTTCACATTTGGCAGGCATAAACCCAGGAATAGCATGGTGGACGGGCCTGTGTGGAGGAAAGCTGCTTATGTTATGGCAGCCAAGAAGCAGAAAGAGGAAATGGAAACAAAGGTTTTGCAAATAGGGAGGAGAGGGTTAAAGGAGGGGAGGAGAACAGGAAAAAAAGAAGCAACAAGCTATATCATGTGCAGGTACAAATCCCCTATGATGAATGTTATCACTATGTACGTTTAAAATAGACGATTAAAATAAAATTGTTTTATTTTTTACTAAGAACATGTATTGGTACATTGTATACATAATGATCATATTTATAATGGCTATTTTGTACCTGTACATGGTGTATCTTGGTTCCCCCTTCCCCATCCCTCCCTTCTGTTCCCCCCTTCCTTATTTACAGCAGGTTTGTTTACATTAAAATAAAATTTTTTAAAAAATTTTTTAAAAAAAGAAGCAGAGAGAGAAGTGAAGAGTTAGGAAGGGAGATATACTCTTCCAGGTTTTGTCCCCCAGTAACTACCTCTTCCAACCAGACACCACCTCATAATAACAAGTCAGCTATACCAAACTCTCCCCTGCACCCTGTGGTTCATTCACCTTCCAAAAACCCTGCCTGTAAGCACATGAGGCCTTTGGGAGACATTCTCAATCCAAACCATGACACAGTGGAATGTTACTCTCACATAAAAAGAAAGGAATTGCAGGTACATCATACAACATACATTTGTGAAGAAATAAGTTTGTGATGATTAAACACCCAGTCTGTGGCACTTTCTGACTACCTAATACAGGTGCTTTTCCTCATTGGTAATCAGGAAATGGAAATGAAAGTCCACCAGAAGATTCCATTTTACATATCAAAAATAAAGAGAGAGGGTCAGGCATGATGGCACACACCTATAATCCCAGCACTTGGGAGGCTGAGGCAGAAAGATTGCTGTGAGTTCAAGGCCAGACTGGGCTACATAGTGAGTTCAGGGCCATCCTGAACTATGTACTGAGACCTTGTCTCAAAAATAAAAAATAAAGACAGAAATAAAGACGAGCATGCAGTACCCCCATGCTCATAATCCCAGCTACTCAGGTAGGAGGAGTACAGGAAGGAGTGCAAGTGTGAGGCCAACCTGCGCAACTTGACCAGATCCTGTCTCACATTAAAAAAAAAAAACAAACTAAAATTAAAACGGAATGGGGGGGGACACGGATGTAGCTCAGTGCTCCCTGAGCTCAATCCCCATGAAATGGGTGGATCAGTGATGGATGGATGGTAGGTAGGTAGATAGATAGATAGGAAGGACAGAGAAGAATGAATGTTCATGAGAATGTGGATTAATGGAAACTTACACACTTTCCTATGGGATACAAATTTGTACATCCAATTTGAAAACATTTGGACACAAGGGAGTATTGTGATGGTTCAGTTAATTATCTTCAGTATGATCGTGGTTACATGAAGCTAAATATGATGAAAGTATTTCTGTACTCACAACACCCAAATGATACATATATAATTGGTAAAATCTAAATAAGCTTTATGGTTTATAGCAACGTTGATTTCTTATTTGTCGTTGTACTATAGTTATGCAAGATGTTGGCGTTAGGAGGTGAACAGGACCTCTTTGCAATTTCTTTTCCATTTCCTTGTCTGAAAGTCTGAAATCTGAGTGTCAGCAAGCCGTACTCCCTTCACAGGCTTTAGGGTAAAATCAGTTCTTTGCCTCTTCCAGCTTCTAATTGCCCTGTAGTCCTTGGCCAAGTGACTACATCACTCCAAACACTACCTCAGTGGTCACATTGTCCTCTCCTTTTGTCTTCTGAATCTGTTGCTGAGACACTTGTCACTGAATTTTGGGGCCATCTGGGTAATCCAGAATGATCTTAACTCGGAATCTTTAACTTAACTCGCATCTGCAAAGAAACTTTTTCCAAATGAGGTAATATGCATAGATTTCAGGGATTAAGACATGGGTGTAATCTTTTGAGGGGCTACCATCCAGCACTACAGCTGTTAATGTCATAAAAAGAAGCAAGTCAGGGCAAGCCTCCCCCTGAAAACAAACAAAAACCAGGATTGACCAAAACAAACTTAAACCAAGTCAGCCTATAGATTAAAGCACCAGTTTAAGGAAATACAGAAAATAAAATACAAGGATGCAGCCAAAAAAATTAAGACTGAAAGACTGCAAAACAAAAATCTAGTTTCTTCAGCAATTAAATTACCAGAGGGGAAGAAAGAGGAAGAAACTTATGGTATATGAAAAGAAACCTAAGCAACCTCTGGTTGCATTCTGAGACTTTATTTGGATCCTGAATTGAAAAATGATTTCCGAAAAACCACAAGTGTAAATAGGACAAAGAGGTGTAATAGATATAATAGAAAGATAATATACAAAGGAGAGGAAAACTAGAAAGAGAGAAGGGGGAAAAGCAGGGAGGGAAAAAAGGAAAGAAAGGGGAAAGGGAATTCATGGAGAAATGTGAATAAACCTACTGTAAATAGGGATGGAGGGAACGGGGAGGGGTGGGGAAGAGGGGGGAAAACCAAGATGCATCATGTACAGGTACAAAATAAATGAGAAGAATGTGATCATTATATGTACATTGTACCAATACATGTTCTTGGTTAAAAATTTTTTAAAAAAAAATTATTTCCTTCAAAAAAGAAACAGGGAAAAAAAAGGAACAGGGAAATTTCAATGTTAATTGGTTCTTTTGTAAATATTTGTAAATTTTAATATGGATATGTTTTCTTAAAAGAGCCTTGTGTTTGTTTTTTGGTGGGTTTTTTTATAGCTTACTGAGATATTTATGGATGAGATGGTACATCTGGAACTTTAATACAGTTAGGGATAGAAGAAGTAGATAGGTTTATTGTTGAAACAAGATCAGCCATGAGGAGATGTTTTTGGAAATTAGGTAATGAGTATATAAGAATACATTATATTGTCTCTTCTGTGTTCATATGTGTTTGAAATTTTCCCTAGGAAAAAGTTTTAAATTTTTAAATGCTCCCCCCACCCCCTGCGCAGTTGGTTTTTTGGTTGGTTTGGTTTGGTTTGGGACAGGGTCTTACTGTGTAGTCCAGCTCAGGCTGGCCTTCAACTCATCATGTAGCTCAGGCTGGCCTCAAATTTATGGTGATCCTCCTGCTTCAGCCTCCCAAGTGCTGGGATTACAAATGTGCACCACCATACCCAGCCCCAAATTGGTTTGTGATGCTTAAGGATAAGTTTGGCACCTTGTAGGGTGACCCACATACCTTTTCTAAATGGTAATCATGAGGCTTTGTTGACTGGATCACGAGCATTCAGTTTTTCCAGCTTAAAACTAAAGCCCAAGAAAAGTGCAAAAACACATTTCCCTTTAAGAATGTGTTTATTCAGTGTGCCTTTCTGACCAAATTCTCTCAGCCACTCTTCATTCCATCCTACCCTTCAGTCTAAATTAGATACCACCCTGTTGGACTCTTTCTGTGCCCTCTACAATACTTCCAGAGTGTATTTTAACTGTGTAACCTATTTGCTTTTCCCATTTTCCACATTATAAAATTACTTGACAACGCTAACTTTGTTCATTTTATTCATCTGTACATTCCTCCTTACTCACACACTTTACATTGGACCTAGCAAGCTCTCTTGATAATGGCTGGTTGAGTGAGGGGGAGGAAAGCAGTAGAGAACTGGGATTGCACTGGTAAATAAAATGGAAAAGACGCATCCTACTTGTTCCTTTCAAGTAATCCATCTTTTCCCAAGACTACCAAGATAAATCTACAGAGCTGCTTTGAACTTCTTTCTTCTGCCATTTTCTGGCAGAACTCCTAATGAACTGTAATGTACTGCAAATGAGAGATGGCTAAAGAGTAAACAAGGCAGCACAGTAGAACCTGGGTTTCTGCACATCATATGTTGCTGATTTTCACTCCTTTCCAGGTTATATAATGTAGTAAATTCTTGTTCAAATGGTTGTCTTTCTGTGCTATTTATTTTAGTCCTCTTTGTGTATTATAATTCTTCTATATAGATTCCTTTCCAGTCTGTCCTCTTGGTATGCTTTAAGATAGTAATTAGAGGCACAATGTCCTTGAAAAGATGCCAAGAAATACTCTAAAAATACTATTTTGAAAGAAAAATACTATTTTGTGCTAGGGATGGGATTACCTGTTAGTTTCCTAGTGTATGGCAACCTCCATAAAACAAGACTTTAAGAGGCTCATAAAACCTTATAGCTGGGAGAAACCAGAGAGTAACATGCTTTCTATTCATGTACACATAGGCCCTTATAAAAGATAGCTTTTTGTGTCTTCACGCTTTCTTAAAATACTGTATGTTGTCTAGTCTCCAAATCGGAGCTTGTTTCTAAACTAGTACTTTTTAAATTCAGATTTTTGAGACAATAGGACACATTACTAACAAATCTTCTCTAAAATGAAAAATAAAATGTGTAACATTATCATTTCTTTTTTATCGCATAGTGTTGGATAGTTTCTCATATATGTAGAAAAGAGCTGAATAAATATTAAACTTTAGAATGTAATTACTGGACTTTTTAACCTTACTAAAGACTTAAACACATCTTTTTCTCTTTAGGTGGTACGGGACTATAATCTTCAGCTGTTTTTACAAGAAAATGCCGTATTTCACAAACCTCAGCCCTTCCAGTTCCAGCCCTGTGACAGTGATACTGTAAGGGAATTCCAGATTCTCATGTCCTTTGTTGTTAACTTGTGTTTGTGCTCAAATAGCTTATCATCCTCGGAATAGACAGGAAGATCTGAGCATGTCTCGTGAATTTTGTAACAAACTATGAAGATGCAGAGAAACCATGCCACCATTTCTTCTAAAATGTAGCTCACATACCCAGTATCATTATGCTAACCACTTTCTACTGAGTAAGGTTAAATTATAAGACAAGTTACTAAAAGTCTGAAAACAACTGAGGGAAGGAGAAATATTCAACAAATGTAATCACATATGAAGTAGGCCTGCTGTCCATGAAATTCTTAATGTTATACCCTTCCAAAGAAACCAGTGGTTAAATTTTAACCAGAATAAAATTAATAAATGGAATAATAAATATATTCATGGAGATATTTGGGTTGGATTTATAAAAATGATAGACCTTTGATAATTCCTTTCAGCCTTTAGAATGTTGAAAGTATTAACATAAACCCAAAATTGGCAATTTTTAAAGAGCGAACATTAATCATACTTTTTTTGAGTTTGTAAGAAATGTTTGTCGTTGTTTGAGTTTCTCTTAAAACCCAAATTATTAATTTAATAACATGAAAATAAAATTTAAATGTCTTCGATATGAGAAATCAGATGTTAACATTACTAGCACATTCTCCCAATATAAACAAGCCAAGAGGGAAGTCAAGTTATATTTATAAGGTCTTTTGGTAAATTTAGGTTGAATTAGGGGGGTTTTGTTATATAGTTCTAGAGTTTAATGGCATCAGTTTAGTCGAAATGTATTTGCTGGTGGTATCTCATTCCTTTTCTTACATTGTAAGTAGCCATATTAATGTTTATATAAAGAAACGTAGGAAATCAGTATTTCCCTTTAGATAATAATCTTTGCCCTTTATATTAGTGATATTTTTTATCAATCACCTTTTACTTAATGACTCAGTGACATTGTTCTATTTTACTTTGGTAAAGCCTGGGATGAAATAGAGTATTAGAAGATAATAGGGTATGACAAATTTATCAGGCTTAATTTAAAATTGTGACTAATTTGAGATTATTTTATCTTTGCACTTTTGCCTAAGAAAAATCAGAGTAACAGCAGCTCTCATCTCACTTTTCCAAACCCCAACTGTTCTAAGCCCTAAATCCTTCTTTGTTTCCTAAGACTGTTCAATGTTCGTAGCTGTTGTGCCCTAAATTTTGCCTTAAAATTCTAACTCTATGCTGTTTTCTGTCCTTGTGCAATCTTTACTGGGCAGAGTTTAAAAGCCGCCCAACTGGTGGATATTGAGCTCTCCCCTGTCAGTGCTCTGAGAATGACCATAGCTGAGGTATATGGGGCTGTGGGTCAAGGGTTGGAGGGATGGGATGTCTGGGTTTGCATGTTAACAAAGGGTGGGACTTGGTGTTGGGATGCAGCTTGTGTGTATGTGTACAGAGCTACCGACTGCATCAGCTGTTTCCTTCTGTTTTTCCCATATAACTTAGGAATTCCCTTTACTGTATACAGTGAAGAGATTTGAGCTTCTCATTTTTCATTGTGTCTGGTTCACCTTATTTTTCCTTAACTGGGGTGCTACAAGGAGCTGTAGAGTTCATCCTGCCTGATGAGGAAAAAAAAAACTTGGCCAGAATTATACTGTGAATGAATGACACATACAGCTTTTGTGATTTCAATATTAATGTTCTTCTACTATGTTCTTCTGTTTCCTGAGAAGAAATATCCAACGCTTAAAGAGCAATCAATTTTTTCATAATGAAAAATGATAAATAACTATGCTTTTATAAAAATACTCAAGAATGCCAACCACTGAAAAAATCTTTAGGATAATGATTTTGAAAATGTTAACTATCAAGTATTTTGCATGTAGTTTTTATTTTGTTACAAATTAAATATTCTCATTGCCCACAAAAAATGAATTCCCAATTATTTTTCTCAGTGCCAGAGATCAAACCCAGTACCTTGTGCATGCTAAGCAAGTGCTCTACCACTAAGCTGTACACACAGCCTTTACTCTTTCATTATAGCCATTCTGGTGGTTGTGAACTAGTATTTCATGGTGGTTTTGATTTGCACTTAAATAATGACTAATGCTGTTGAGCCTTTTCATGAGCTTATTAGGTAAAATGTCTATTGAAATATTGTGTCTATTTTTTATTAGATTGTTTATCCTCTTGTTATGAGTTACATTTTGAAGATGAATTGACGTTTACTCTGCAGAGACTGAGAAGCAATATGCCAGGAAGTGAAAGCAACAGTTGAAAATAATAAAAGTAATAGGTTGTATTCACTGAACATTTATTTTATGCTATATGTTTTCTAATTACATACTATATTAATTCATTTAATCCTCATGATAATCCCAGATCATAGGTGCCATTTTTAATCCCCATTTTATATAATTGAGGAAATTTGTTCAAGGTCACTCAGCCAGTAAGTATTAGAGGTAGAAAGTTTGAAAGTGTATAACCTGTTCATGAGATGGCAAGTAGTCTTGAGATGATGGAAGAGAAGCTGAACAGTAGAAATGAGTTGCAACCAGATTTTGTGTAGGGAGTTTTATACTTAGTAGTAGATGGAACTATGGAATGTTTTCAGATAAGACAGTAGAGTGATGAGATCCACTGTGGAGGAAGGACAGTATTGCACCATAATTTTATAATTTGAATTAAGAATTTTAATCTCTAAAATTGATCTACATTTAGGTAAGATATACTTAAGAAAGTCATAAGACTTCTAAAGTATCTGCTGTGATAAAATGTAACTCATTTTCTTATAAAGGTTTTTTGGTTTTGATTTTGTTTCTGTTTTTGTTTTTGAGACGATGTCTCACTATATAGTTCAGGCTGGCCTTGAATTCATTATGTAGCCCATACTGGCCTGGAACTCACAGCGATTCTCCTCCCTCAGTCTCCCAAGTGCAGACATTACAGGAGTGCACCCCCACACCTGGCTAAGATTTTCATATACTGTTAAAATTTTTAAAAAGAAACCTTTTTCATAGAATCCATTTCATATTGTAGTATTTTCCTACAAAAGTCTGGAACAAAAAACATATAGTTACAGTGTTACTAGAGGAGTTTAATTAAGACTTGGCTTTATTGCCCCACCCTGCTTTACCTTTATTTTCTCCAATAAAATTCCATTTCATGTTATCTTAGTATATTATTGCTTTGACTCATGTCTTAGAGTGATATATCAAAGGAACTGACCAAAACAGTTTTATAAAATGACGCTTCTGTTTACTCTCCTCAGCCCTAAACTGGGGAGTTTTATAATACTGTATTAACCAGAGGATGATTATAAGTGACAGTGACAAATGGCAAGTTTATTTGATATAGTAACTTAGTAGCTTTCAAATGGTTAATATTGAAGGGAGATTCTCTTGTTTTTAGGAGGCACAGACTAGACATTTGCTGCCTGTTTTTCTAGGGTTTCTTTTTTACCTAAAACAGGCACATTTTTCCTTTTAGTTTTAGGTTTTGACCCTGATTGCTATAGGAAATACTTAAATAGCAGATACAGAGGACATTATACAGATTATGAAATCTTAGAGTACTCAACTTTCTTATTGGGCTGCTCACTACAAGTCCCTTGGGGCTTCTGCTTTCTTATTCTTATTTCACAAAGTAAAGCTCATCAGCCATTTTCTTAGCATGTTATAAGCCTAAAAGGCAATCTGTATGGAATAAATAGCCAATAGCTGACAATAAGTGTCCATTCTTACCTCTCTTAGGACTTTGTACTTTTTAGCACCTCTGTGCATCTCAGTGCACTATCCTTCAATTGCCAGAACTAGTTATGAATGTCCTTTGGGGCATTTCCTCACATCCTGTGAAAAAGCACAGGGTCAGCCAGGATGGGAAATAATTCAGAAAACACACATGTTTATAAAATCAGATAAGTACAATATGATCTTTACAGGATGGAAAAACAAGTTTCTCCAAATTTCTGGTGGGACTAAGAGAACTCTTTCTTCCTTACCTTCCTTGAATTGCAAATAACAAGACCATCAGAGATAATGTTAGCAAAAAGCTAACATTAAATTTCTAATATATATTTTCCTAGCAACTATTTCTGATATTAATCCTTCCTTCTATAGATTAACAGTTACATTAAGGAGAATGTACACTTCCTTTAGGATTTTTGTATGTTTAAATTTTGCTTAAGTAGAATATTTTGTGTATCTATTAAAAATAAATATTTAGCAAAAACTGTCCTTGTTTATAAAAGACTCTATAAAGTGTTAATATACCATGCATAAATTATACTTGAAAATTCTCATTAATATGAGTGACTCTTTCCACTGGTAGAAATTTTGTATTGTATGTAACACTGTCTCATAAACTTGAATGATGATGATAGAGGATCTGTGGGAAGTCTTCCTGTTGGGTAAATAGGTCCCTTCCTTTTATGCATATGTTAGATACGGTATCCAAAAGTTAAAGGCTTTGACTAAAAACATGAATTCTGCTTTCTAGAATCAGCATTGTTGACAGGTGTTCAGAGGGGTTTCCCTTAATTTCTTCAGCTTTCAGAAAGGGCTTGTTTTTCATGAAAGCCTATCATCTATACAATAGGCCCCCTTTCTAAGCATACAGTGGTATCTAAGGCTTTGCATAGACACCTTGGTGATATATAGACACACAGGAGTCTGGAAGTTTACTTGAGACTTGGGATTATAACTCTTAAAGGAAAGCCTCTGAAGAAACTGCCAAAATAAAGATGTACTCCTCATGAAGCTGTTTATCTAGCCATGCCTGTCTGCTAGAGAGTACCAGGCACAAGGTTTGCTGCTGCTCCTGCTACTGCTGCTGTTTGTGTATCGAGCAGGTATTATGCATTTAAGAGCTCGTTTCCATTCCTTTATATGTTTTAAATACATTTTTAAAAGAAAAAAATGTTAAAAGAATAACCTAAAAGTTAAATAAGCCAGCAATTTAAAAAGAAGCATTTACTAGCAGTTTCTTGGCTAGAATCAACCCCTGAAATACTAATATTTTTAAAGATTAGTGATCTACCCTAAATCTTGACTGATACTGATCTTTGATAGTGGAGGTAGCATTAAAACATTTCCCTTTGCATTTAACATCCTGGGTTGAATTTGCCTTGTATGAAATTTTCATTTGTTCATATGACATAGGTAACATCCATAGTCTTTTGTGGCCTAATTTTAGAATCTATGAAGAGGATAAATTAATTTGGATTTTTGTATCATTTTCTCTCCAGAGGATCTCAAAGCCACATTCTCCAATCAGTGACATTTGTTACCTGTCCTGATCATTGGGTGCTCCCATCTAAATAACAGTAAACCTGTAGATAATGAGAGAAATCCAGTGTTTACTTACCCAACTCTTAAATACAGTGAATAATCAGCACAAAGGTGCAGATTTTTTTTTTCTTCTACTGGGGATTGAACCCAGGACCTTCACACTGAGCTACATCCCCAGTCCTTTTTTTTGAAAGTTTTGCTAAATTGCTGAACTTCACAGATTAAATTCAAACTTGTGATCCATTTTAGTCCAGCACAGTGCTGGGCTTACAGACATGTGTCACCACACCCAGATTAAAAGGTGCAGATTCTATTTGGCGCTTTGGGTTAAGGACCATCTGCAGTCAGCACACATTTTAAACCATTTACTTGTTCCTAATATTACTGCTTAGCAAATAAAAATTAAATTTCTCCAATGGTTGCCCCCTTTCTCTTCTACTCTCTGCAAATTTATGCTCTTGAGATCTGCCTTAATCTTTCAGTATATTCAGTCTTGCTTTTCATTCATTCTTTGGGCTATCAGGAACCTAGGAATTGGCCTGGGAGTATAGCTTAATGATAGAATGCTTACCTAGCATGTGTAAGGCCCTGGGTTCAATCCTCAGCAATGGAGGGGAGTAGAGAAAAAAAAATTACCTAGGAATTATCTGGATTTTATGAGCAGTAATAACAATTTGTTTTGTTTGTTTCAGGTAATTTTCAGCTGGGTCTTTAACAAATGTTGTTATTAGGTACTTAATATATGTTGCTGCTGTTACCAAGTAGCCTGCTTCTAAAAGTGACTCACCAACTAAATGTTACTGGGTACTTTGTTGCTCACCTCTTCTTCTGGGGTTAGATTCCAGGTTCTTCTTGTCTTGAACAAAGAATTAAATGAAACAAGCACAAAGCAGTGGCAAAGTTTATTCAAGAAAGTAAAAGTGAAGAGTGAGGGGTGAAGGGGTGAAAGGGTATGGGAGAAACCAGCTCTGCAGAGTGAACCTGGGCAGAATAAGAAAGAAGAGAAAAGCAAAAACAAAAGTATACATGCTGCATCTGGGAAACACAGTGTAGGCGATCATGGAAAGTTAGGATAGCAAGCTCTTTATGGCTGCATTGTATCCTTTATATTGTCCGAATCTTGAGGAAACCCAGGAGAACTTCTCCATACAGGTCTTGAGAGACAGTGCTGGGATCCCACTTCTCAGGCTGATGTCAGAACTAGGCCATTCTGTTGAAAACTTGCTTTGAATTCTTGCCACAAGTCCACATGCAGGGCTTTGGGACCTGTTCTGCATCTGTGTCTGACATCTTGTAATTGATAGGTAACACCTACTATCCTAGCCAGTTTTGCTGTCCCCTAATTTCCTATCTCACTACCAGAATGTTTAAAATATGACTCTGTTGTAGCCCGGAAACTCTTAGAAGATAGGTGGCATTCACACATTTTCAGATGTAGCTAAGGCTCAGATTAATAAAGATCATAAAGGGGCTGGGGATTTAGCCGAAGTGGTAGCACTCTTGCCTAGCAAGTGCAAGGCCTTGAGTTTGATCCCCTGCATCCAAAAAGGTAAATAAAATAAAGCTCATAGAGCCGGTAATGGTATACAGTAGATTAAATACTATCAGACTCAAAAACCTATATCCAGACTTCAAGTACACCTTTATACATCACACTCTTCCGGCTAATGTACATTTCATTTGCATCTGTCTGGGTTTAATATTTTAATGTCCCTGACTTCTGAGGACAGATATAAATATGAATGTCTAGGTCCATTTGCAGAGCAAAGTATAGTAATAAAGTTGGTTTTCAGATTCCTAATAGCCCAAAGAATGAAACAGAACATAAAATGTAAATGTAAAGTTTGGTTAAAGTTGAATTTTGATTATTTTTCATTTATCATTGTATAATCTATCTAAAATATCTACATAGAACAAATAATTTTCAGCCCTACCTTATCATAGTCCCCCCAAAAGATATTAAAAATTTTCATCTAGTATGTCAAATTTTGTTTGCTCTGTAAAATTTGAACTATATGGCCCTACAAATTAATTTTTTAAATTCTCTTCATTTTAACATTGTGCTTTTTATTAAAAGAAATCCTCTTTGGACAATTCCTATTTAAAACATTATTTTCTTCCTAATTATTTTATTTTATTTATTTCATTTTATTTTGGTGCTGGGGATCGAACTCAGGGTTTTGCGCTTGTGAGGCAAGTACTCTAACCACTGAGCTAAATCCCCAGCCCCCTAATTATTTTAATGAAGTTTTTTTTTCCATGGACTCTTAAGAGTTTAGAAAGAATTAAAAATAGTTTAGTGATTAATAGCTCTTATTCTGGAGTCAGACAGACTTATTTAGTGGAGGTTGTAACTTGTAATGTCTGGAAAACACTGGAAAAAAATGACTTACTCCCCTGTGCCCTGGTTTCTTTTTCCATAAAATGCCTATGTGAGTGGGGGGAGGAGAGGGGAAGGGAGTGAAAAAAGAATTAAAATGTGTTATATACATGTACCAGCTCCCCACAAGGTATATAATCATTATGTACCACAAATATGTACCAGTATTTTTTAAATAATAAAATGCTGTGCGACCACCTCATAAACTTGTTTTAAAAGTTATGTGAGTTTCTGATTAATGGCCCGAAACTGGTCAAATATGTCATTTTGTAATCCAAAACTGCACGTGATCAATTTTCTGCATTTCATTGATTAGTTAACTTTTGTGTTTTAAATCATCAGCTTCTTTCATTCAAGACAAAATAAACTTCAGTTGCATCTTTACATGGATAGTGAAGAAGATCCTTTTCTGGAAACTTAAAAATGATATCATTAATCTTTTATTTACCTAAGAATTGCCCTTCATTTTGAAGGAAGCAATGGAATTTCAAATTGGAGTTTCTTTCTCAAGAAGAGCTATAAGAACATAACTGGTTTAAACATACAACCTTCAACAAAAATAGTTTATATAATTGGTTGGGAAATAAAATGCATGGGGAGTCTAAAAAAGTTACATGAAACACTTTCTAGAGTTTCTTGTACAGTAGGGTTGAATTATATTGTTTTTAGATTTTGAAGTTTGTTCTATATGAAACAAAATCATAAAATTTTAGAGTTAGAAGTAACTTCTTGTGATCTTTGATCTAGCACCTTTATCTATCATATAAGGACATTAAAGCCCAGCAAAAGCCCAAATGCTAGTTTGAGTTTGAGTAGAAAGTTAGTGATGGACTTCTCACTAAATTAAATCTACTGTCTTGGTTCTGAGGGGCAGAACTGTGCTGCTGTATTGTTTTGTCCTTCTCTTTGCACTTCTATTTAATGATTCTTGAGTCACATTGAAACTCTTGTTTACATTTTTATCTGTGCAGTGATTTTAGTGTCATGGAAGGTTGACATGAATACTTTTTATTCTTAGGAGGCTTCGTTCACAATTAAAAAAAAGTTATTCCATGGTATTAGAGAAGAAGCTGTCATGTTTGGCAATATAAGGCAAAAAGCCCATGGTCGTTTATGGTTTCATACCATCTTCTTAGTCTTGCTGACTGTGACATGAGACATTGCTTCCCACAGTAGTTAGGCATGCCTCTTATTTTGAGTCCTGATTAAAGTGAAGGCCCTCTGGTCCAACTACTGAGTAGTAATAGGTGCAATAAGGATAATAGTACTTTTCTCTCTGTTCTCTCTTTGTTGTAGAGCCGACAATTAGAATCAGAAACTGGGACCACAGAGGAACACAGTCTAAATAAGGAGGCTCGGAAATGGGCCACACGTGTGGCACGTGAGCACAAAAACATTGTTCATCAACAACAGGTAAGTGTAGTAGAGAGAGCACTAGATAGTTCAGCTTAAGCTGAATAACCAATCAGTTTAAGGAGCTGAATTTTATTCACGATTAAAATAATCTGTGTATTGCTTTTTTCTGTACTTTCCTCAACCCTAAACAGTAGGGTCTCAGCCAGTGATGGTGAACCTAGGGGACATGTGCTGCAGCAGGCTGTTGGTATCATTGAAATGTGCACCATCACTGGAAGCTATGTAGTTGTCTCAAATTCTATAAACCTTCTAGCAGCAACACATTAATTCATGAGTTTGCAGTACAATTACCTAAGAAAGGCTGATAATAGTTTGTCGTAGTCTTTTCGGTAGGAAGAGAGACATACATATGTTGAATTAAAATAAGCTTTTATCCCACAAGACAAATTTTTTGAAGACACAATTCTAGATTCCATGAAAATGTATTTTCAAGACTAATCTCTAAGCACAGAAAAATTCTTTTAAGTATGTATATGGTAGTACATTTTTTTCTCAATTTCATTTTTAATATCTATACCTCTTTCTTTGCCTTCACATCCAGTGTCTTAAAAGAATTGTCCTAGAGCAAAGAGACAACTCACAGAGTGGGAAAAAATTTTTGCTAGCTATTCCTCTGACAAAGGACTAACATCTCAAATTTATAAAGAACTCAAAAAAATCAGACTCTCCAAATTTAAAGACCCAGTCCAAAAGTGGGCAACTGAAATGAATAGACACTTCTCAGATGAAGAAGTAGAAACAGCAAATAAACATATGAAAAAATGTTCAACATCACTGGTCATTCGAGAGATGCAAATTAAAAGAACCCTGAGATTCCATCTCACTCCAGAAAAAATGCCTATTATCAACAAATTAGCCAATAACAAATGCTGGAGGGGCTGTGGAGAAAAAGGAACCCTTCTCCACTGTTGGTGGGAGTGTAGACTGGTGCAACCACTATGGAAATCAGTGTGGAGATTCCTCAGAGAACTAAGACTAGAGGTTCCATTTGACCCAGCTATTCCACTTCTTGGTATCTTCCCAAAAGAATTAAAAACATCAAACCACAGCGATACATGCACACCCATGTATGTACTGGCACAGTTTTCAATAGCTAAATTTTGGAAACAGCCCAAATGCCCATCAGCTGAGGAATGGATAAAGAAAATGTGGTTTTTTTAATACAATGGAGTACTACTCTGCCATAAAGAATGATAAGCTTGAGATATTTCTAGGTAAATGGATGCATCTTGAGATGGTACTCTTGAGTGAAATAAAGCATATACACATGTTTAACGCATAGTTTCTCTGGTGTGAGAAACTGAAAGTGTAAATAAAGACTAAAATGTGTTATACTGGGAAAGGGAAGGAAGTGTTTGAATGGGAAAGGGAACAAGGGAGGGGGAGGGAGAAAGAAACAGAGGGACAAGAGAAATAAGAAATGGAAGGAAAAAATGTAAACGAAGCTTTTGTAAATAAGGAGGGAAGAGGAAGTGAAGGGAGAGGAGGGGAATGGGAAAAAAAGCAACAAGATATATCATGTACAGGTACAAATCCCCTATGATGAATGTTATTACTATGTACATCTAAAATGTACCATTAAAATAAAATTTTTTTAAAAAAGGAACCAAAGGAGCAAATAATCCCATTTGGTACAGCGAGGGTAACCCAGTTTTCTTATGTTAAGTCAATCCTGCTCAAAGTGGTTAAGAATTTAATAGTTTTGGCACAAATAAAGGGTATATATTAGGGAAGGGATTCCAAGATTAAGAGTGATTATAGCTCCCAAGTGGTATTGAGCTGGGAGAATATCTTTCTCCTCTATCTCATCCCAACCACAACCTCAGAGCTGTAAGTCTAGAAAGGGAGTGACCGATAGTGCGTCTCCATGTGCAGCCTTCATTGCACTCTGAAGTTCTGGCTCTAGCCTGCATCAAGATGAAAAGAGGACTTCAAATTGCATTTGAAATTGAAGCATTCAGTTGACTGCCTATGGATAAGTGAGAACATTGAAAGAACTCAAAGTAATGAATCTAAGGAAGAGGTCTAACTACCATTAAGGGTGCTGGCCTTCTTCAAGACACTGAGATGATGAGTCATTCTAAAGAATGAAGTAGAAGGCAGTGCATAAATACTATTTTTATTTGCCTACAGTACAAGGATTTATCTTTATTTCTGTTGACTTATTTATATGCAATGAAAAGCGTAATAATCTAACATGTTTTTAAACAAAAGAGTTTTATAGAAAAAAAATAGAATTGTCCTAACCCGGGGATGTAGCTCAGTCGTAAGTACTTTACTAGCATGCATGAGGCCTCTGGGTTCAATCCCCAGTACCACACATACACAAAAGAATTGTCTATACTTGTTATCTGGATATCCTCATCTCCCAGTTACTTTTTAGCCCATTACATTTAAGCTTTCTCTTCCTTTCTTTCCTGTTTAGACTCAATTTATCCAAAACAGACACTGATTTCTCATTTTTCTTCACTGGTCAGCAGTCTCATCACAATTAACAACTCCCATCGTTTTAAAACCTTCTCTTCTCTAAACGCCCATGACTCAGCATTGTTCTGATTTTTTTCCTTTTGCATCTCTAGTCATTCCTAGATTCTTTCATGGGTTTCTCCTTCTCCATTTTGCAGTTAAATATTTAAATTCTGTACTAGGTGATTCTTATTTATTACTCTCACTATAGGCAGTCTCAACCACTTTGATGGTTTTACTTACTGCTAAATTATAAATTAATATTTCTAACAGTGGGCTTTGCTACTGTGTCCATATACTTGTATCCTCTTTCCTGCTTTGACATCTATTTCACTATCTTGGAAACATTTCAAATTCTATGTTCCACTTATCTAATGCAGCATTAAAAAAAGCCTCAGACTTAAAACCATAAAAAGGGTTTTTGTGTTTGTTTTATTACTGTTTTTTGTTTTTTGAAATAGGATCTTGCTATGCGGTTCAAGCTGGCCTCAAATGTGTGGCATTTCTCCTATCTCGGCCTCCCGAGTGCTGGGATTACAAGTATGCACCACCATCCCTGGCCACAATCTAAGATATTTTGGTTTGGTCTAAGGATAGATTTACAGATGAGTAGAACAAAATAAAGAGTCTAGAAATAGGCCCATGCCTATATGGTCAGTTGATTTTAGACAATAGTGTAACAAACCTGTGAAGAAAATAACTGCATTTTAATAAAAATGAATCCAGCTCTGTTTCAATTCATGATTACTCATTAATTTGTACAATTAATATACATTAACAACTGTAAAATAAATTCATGATTAATTAAGGTACAAAGATAGCTCAACATTCAAAAATTAATCTAATAAACTGCATTTACTAAGATGAAAGTACTATGATTATTTTCATACTATGATTATTTCAAATGCCAAAAAAAGGATTTGATAAAATTTATTATCCTGAGTTAAGGATATAGATTAGTGGTAGAGTACTTGCCTAGCATGTACGAGGGCCCACCACTGAAAAAAAATTGTGTTCCTTAGTGATTAAAAAATAAAGGGGATTAAGGATTTAGCTCAAGTAGTAGAGCATTAGCCTAGCAAGCACAGGACCCTGAGTTTGATCCCCAGCACCCAAATAAAATGAAATATCCAGCCAGCTGGATAGAGACTCCTTCACCCTGGGGAAGGAGGTGTCTTCCCAAAACTTACAGCAAACATGTACTTGGTGGTTGTATTAATTTTCTGTTGCTGCCGTAACGAATTACCACAAACTTAGTAGCCTAAAACAACATAAATTTATTATCTCATAGTCATGTAGGTCAGAAGTCAAAGTGGACTTCTCTGGTTCATCTGCTGATGCACCAACACAGAAAAATCAAGGTGTCCATCAGCCTGGCCTCTAGGGGAGAATTTGCTTCCAAGCTTATTCAGTCTGTTGTCAGAATTCAATTCCTTGTGCTTGTAGGACTAAGCTTCCTGTCTCTTCTGACCTGGCTATTAGCTGGGGTAATTTTAGGTCCTAGAAGCTACTCTCACTTATTCTTGCTTATACCTGTGAGAGCCAGCAATAGTACATTGAATCCTTCTCATGCTTAGAATCTCTGGCTTCCTTTCTTCCCATCTGTTTTCTTACTCTAGCCAGATAAAGTTCTCTGCTTGTAAGGTATCATGTGATTAGAATGGACTCCCTCATACAATCAAAGATGATTTCACTATCCTAAGCCCCATAAATAAGGCTTCAGCAAACTTCATCATATATACCACAGTTACAGAGATTAGGGTGTGACATCTTTAGGGCCATTCTACTACTTATTACCATGACAAAACAAGAAAATTATACCCATCATCACCACTGTTTTTTAGTCTCAGAAGATTGATTAGTCAATACATTAGGAAAAGAAAAATACATGTAATTTAAATATTAGGAAAAGACACATTTATTATCATTTACAGATAATATTATGTTGTATCCCCAAAACTAAGAGACCCCACTGTCAATAAGAGTTCAGTAAGGTGAATAGATATAGAACTCTATTTTTTAAATCTTTAGTTTTATCAATCAGCAATAATAGATTACAAATGCAGTTGAAAAGTTATTCATAACACCACAACAAAATATTGATGAATAAATGAGGGAACTCTCATGACCTATAAGAAGAAAGACTTTTTTAGCCTAAGAATATACTAGTGATGTGATAGGAGAGATGCAAAAAATGTGGTGTTATACCAAATTTATTTGTAATTTCAGTGGAATTAACAAGATACTTCTAAAGTAATTTCACAATCTGATTCTAAAAATGTTTCTGGAATTTTTTTAAAGTATACAAGAGTAGCTAGGAACAACAGTGACTTGCCCTTCGACCAGAACTGCTATCTTCCAGTAATTTGCCAAAATGACAAACACAAAAGGAAAGAAGAGAGGAACCTGGTATATGTTCTCCTAGGCCTTTTAGAAAACAGGGGGTTATTTCTTTGGCCACATATATGTGAATCTACAAAAAGGGTGACATCGCAGACATCAAAGGACTAGGTACTGTTCAAAAAGGAATGTTACACAAATGTTACCATGGCAAAACTGGAAGAGTCCACAGTGTTACCCACCATGCTGTTGGCATTGCTGTAAACAAGCAAGTTAAGGCCAAGATATTTGCCAAGAAAATTAATGTATGTATTGGGCATATTAAACACTCAGAGTAGAGATAGCTTCCTGAAATGTATCTTATTTGTTCTGAAGGGAAACCAGAGTATCTGAAATGTATCAAGGAAAATGATCAGATAAGGAAGGAACCCAAAGAGAAAGGTACCTGGGTTCAGTGAACTGCCAGGCTGCCCCACCCAGGGAAGCACACTTGTGAGATGCAATGGAAAGGAGCTTGAGTGGCTGAAACCTGTTTCCTATGAATTCATGGCATAAACTGAGGATGTAGCTGTGATATTGAGCACCTAATTAGCAGCTAAGTGTTCTAGGCCCTGATTAAAAATTAAAAAAGTTGTCTTAGTTACTTTTTTCGTTGCTGAGACAAAATACTCAACACCCAAAGTTAAAGGAGGAAAGATTTATTTAGCTCACAGTTTGTAGAGGATTCTGTTCATAGTTAGCTTGCTCCAAGGCAGGATAGCACAGCAGAGGGGCATCACAGAGGAGAAGCAGTTCATGGCAAAGCAGGGCAAGCAGATGGCAAGTAGCAAGCAAATTCAAGCGATCATAGCAGCTTCTTTCTGCCCCTTTTATATTAGGCTACCTGGCTTAGGGTGGGTGTCAAACCAATCAGTGGACTGATTTAGTAATCACATACCCTTGATCCTAGCACTGTACCATGAATCAGTCACACACACTAGATCCAGCCACCTGTGAAAAAGTCCCACCTATGACTGCATGAGACTTTGGGAGGACATGTAAACACAAGCCATAAAAAAAGTGTCCTGAATTATAAGGATGGTTTTCTCAGTTGAACAGGTGTGTGGTGCCTCAGAGAAACAAGTATTTGGAGGAGATTTTCATTGTACCTAGTTTTTACTCTTCAATGTTTACTCTTCAGTGTTTTTCTTGCTGGAAGATATGAGGTATTGTGTAGGTATATACCCAAGTGGCCAGATATTTATGAAATATTTATATTGGCTAGAAGATCCTCTAAATCACCAGGGGGAGAAGATGTATCAAAATAAATGGAAGTCAGTGGATAGCATTTCAATTAAATAAATTGTGTAAAGCACCTGATAGTAAGTTATGTTCTAGTTCTGAATTGCTTTGACCATTCATGAAACACTTGGAAAACAGTACTATAAAAACATTTGTCTTTGTTTGCTATAATAAAATCCTACAGACCTTGGTAATATGTAAACACTAAAACAACAACAACAATGACTTATGTGCCTTACCACAAACTGAATTGTGCAATAATGACCATAAAATCAAAATAGTGGTAAGATACAGGAGTTAGCAAACCTACAAAGAAAAAGAGGTTGGGGATTTAGCTCAAGTGGTAGAGCACTTGCCTAGTAAGCGCAAGACCCTGAGTTTGATCCCCAGCACTCAAAGAAAAAAAAAGATCTGTGTATGATATTTTAGTGTAAGGACCTTATTGAGATGCTAATCCAAACGAGACAACTATGAAAGGCTTTTTTTTTTCTTTTTCTTTTTTTTGGCACTAGGACTCGAACTCAGGGCCTTGCACTTGTTTTTATCATAAATATTTTGATATATACTAAGAATCATCGATGAGGTTCTTTGTATGGTACTATTTATAACACTGGGAAGTTTGAAAATTCAAAAATAGAAGAAGAGTAAATAAAATACAGGACAAATAAACTCTTGAATCTATAATTAAAGAAAACGAGATTAGCCTATTTAAACAAACATGAAAAGTGCATCTTAAAATTTTCTGTTTGTGTTTCTGTATGTTCAGAAATACATAAAAATGATTTGGAAAAGTATACATAAATTGAAGGGATCGTGTTACCTTGGGGTAGAGAGTGCATAATGGATTGTGCAATATAATGGAGACATTGCATTTTTCATCAGTTGTTTTGCAACAATACTCTATATTCATGTAAGTTTTAATAATTAGAAGTATGCGTGTCTGGCATAACCACACTATATACCCTCCTACCTATTAGTCACTTAGAGATCATCAGAGTTTCTATTCAAATAACCACTCAGTAATGACACAAAGTGCAAAGGACACAAAGACAGAAAACATGTAAGGATGGATTAATTCTGGTTCTGTGTGGCAATTCTGCAGGTTATATAGGAAAACATAGTAAATACAAGGTACTGTATGTCAGTGGCTTCAGGAGGGTAAGCGGGGGACTACTATACAATCACATAAATTGTTACCATTGGAGGAAGCTGGATGAAGGAACTTTTACAACTTTCTGTGAGTCTATAATTATTTTTTTAATTTTTAATGAGTAAAAGAAACAAAGATTAAAAAGGGGTCATGGTGTTAGTCATTAAAGCCTTTTAAATTACCTAAATAATCACCTAAGCAATGAAGATGAGAAGGAAGAACAGTTATTATTTTCCTGTTTTCTTTGGTAGGTGCTAAATGATCTGGAATGTCATGGAGTTGCTGTATCAGAACAAAGCCGAGCAGAGCTGGAACAGAAACTAGAGGAAGCTAGAGAAAATATTCGTAAAGCAGAGGTAAGGTGGCAGCTATTTGTAACATTTTGCCCAGTTCCAATCACAGTGTCACAGCTGTGATGTGCACCTTTGAAACTGAATTTCTGCACACCTGAAGTTGAAGATGATTCAGCGTCTTCATCTGTGTCCACAGTAGTATCTACTGAATATTTGCTTCGTAGAAAGTATGTATGTGTACAACAAAAACTTTGAACTGCTTTGATGAGTTTATAATCAAGAAACATCAACAAAAGAATTAACTCATAATGAAGATAATAATTTTAAAGTTTGGGCTGGGGATTTAGCTCAGTGGTTAGAGTGCTTGCCTTGCAAGCACAAGGCCCTGAGTTCGATCCCCAGCACCAAAAAAAAAATAATAGTAATAATAATTTTAAAGTTTTCACAAAGCAATAATATCAGTTAGATTTATTATAGATACATAGCTATACATATACATATATGTGTATATATGTGTTATATATCCTAAAATGTCTCCTCAATATGGATGGTTCTCTGGGTCCAGGGATACAAGCTGGACCTTTGAAAACAGGGAAGATTTGATTAAGAAAAGTAGACAGGCAGGTGTAGTAGCACATGCCTATAATACCACCATTCTGAGAGAGTCAGGCAGGAAGATCACAAGTTCAATCTTAGCCTGGACAATTTAGTGAGTTAGCAAGACCCTGTCTCAAAAACTAAAAAAGGCCTGACGGTGTAGCTCATTGCAAAGGCTCTGGGTTCAGTCCTCAGTACCACAAAGATAAAGGGGGAAGGCGTAAAAACAGGGAATTTTAATCTTTTTTTGGGGTCATGGGACCCTATGAAGGTTGTATATAACCTGTAAAACCTCTGCCATAACAAAGAAACATATTTTGTGTACAATGTCCACAGTTGTTTGTATGCCTAAGGCTAATAGTTTCTGCCTTAGAGGGAAAGAGGTTGAAATGAGAAATACACAAGAAACTATTAGCAAAGGAAGAAGACATAGAGTATAATTTGGCAGGTGGAGATGATTAGAGTAGAAGATTTTTGTAAGGAAATATGGTATAAAGTAAGTAAACTGATAGTGGTTATGGAAGACCCCTGCACACATGTGTGTTTATCTACTTGACTGCAGAACTGGAAAAGAGTCATAAAAACAAACAATATCCATCCCTCAAGAGATTTTGTTCCTCTTTGGAAAGCATAAAGAATGTAGAGATAACTAAGACTGTAAAGCACAAGTGTCAAGGAGTGTCTGTGCAAGTACTCTAAGGGACTATCAGGACACACAGAGCACCAGGGAGGGATAGTCAGAGCAGGTAACACAGAGCAGAGATAGGGCTGAAAGATGGTATCGGCTAATGAGTGGTATTTGATCAGTCAGAGCAAATGGAGTAGCATAGATGTATGCTATACAGCCTAAAGAGGCAGAACTTGAAACAAAAGGTTAAGGTAGGAAGGAGCCAAGTTTGATTTGGGTTTGGGAAATACTTTCAATTCTTCAGAATAAGCACCCCTGGGACATAATGCATCATTATGCATGCTGAAGATTCTGGGCAAGAACCTATCAGGGATTCTATATAAGGAATTCTTGCATTGGTTTGAAGGTCAGTCTAAACTAGTCATTTCCAAACACCCCTTCAGGACTCCAGAGGTTTTGAAAAAGTGCTTCAGGGGTTGTGAGGTGAGGAAAGAGGTAGAGTAGGGAAGCACAGGGAATATATGTTAGCATGTTTTTGGCAAAGCCTCATAGAAGTGATCTGAATCAGAACAGGCTTGCCATCTCCCCTAACCCCACCTCCACTTTCTTCCTGGCATAGTCTGAGCCACACCCTCCACAGTAAGGAGAGCAAGGTGTGCCATGAACAGCCATTTTCCGCTCTCGATTCAGTCATGGCTGAACCACCACCCTGGGGTGCTGACCAAGTACTGTTGGCAGGCTTTTGCCTAGATTGACAAATATTGGCTTGTGGTAGAAGAGGTTTTTCCTGTTTTCATAGCCTTAGTGGAACAAGAGTGATTATTTTGAGAAGTTTCCCAAAGGGTATGTCCTTGTATTTTCCATTTCCAGGTTCCATCCGTGGTGTCACAGTCTAGTACTTGAATTGTTCTACTCCCCACCACCACCATTGTTGGTAGTAGCAGTAAGAGCTATCAGTCACACGGAGTCTGCATTTAGGCTGAATGACCTATTATTTCCATGAGTTTGCTAAACTGTGCTGTTTATTAATTTAAAACTAAAAATATTAAATGAGATTCCCACAACAGAATGTCTCACCTCTGCTAAGATGACAGTTAAGTCCACACTATCAAAGATAGTTTTCCTACCAAAAATATGGAATATGCTGAAACTATGTCAATCCAATATCTCAATTTTGAATATCTATAAAATTTAATTAATCCTACTGTTATCTTAAAATAATCTCTCTTGTAGTTTCCACTTACCAGATACAGAAACAAAATAGGCCAGCTAAAATTAGCTGGCAAGTGTAAGAGTATAAGAATGTATTTACAGGACTGTAGTAATTGAATTTTTGGCTATGCTATATCACAAGAATCTTCAGAGAAATTGACAGTGTTTCTATATATACCCTTTTCCTTTTTGTGCCTGTATATTATTTGCGTTATTTTTTGTTTTTCTATTCGATATTTACCATAGTATGAATACCCATAAAAAAGAGAGAAAACTGGTTAAAATTGTATTATATTCTTCATGTTTGATTTTTAATTCCTACTAACATGAATGATACCTTCCTCTGTCGATTAATCTACTTTATCCAGTCTTCTCTGTGTTATGTTTTTATTTAGTGTTGCTAATTAAAATAAAAGCCATTTTTGTTTCTCAGCAATGAAGAAAGTTTCAGCCAGAAGAAATTGAAAACGTAAATGCCCTATGTTTTTCCAAAGACTAGGGGATATATAGCAATTAATTCTTGGCTGGTTAATTTGGAGCAGATTCACTAATTGATTAATTCAGTAATTTAATGAGCACCCACCATGTGCCAGAAACTGATGAAAATACTATACATATAGCAATGAGCAAACTCTTGCTAACATTGTTATGATCTCTAGGACTGCTGTAAGAATATTTGTACTAGCTTTGGTGCAGTTTGCAGCCTCTAGAATTGCCTCAAGAACTGAAATAAGGCAACAATTGCTCAAGTGAAAAATTAATAAGACTAACCTGGTACTTGGACTTTTTGAAATGCCTATTGTCATACACATATACATTCATTGTCTGATACATCGATTTAAAGAATAGTAGCCTCCTGTGTTACAACATTAGGCTTTTGAATGTAATCCCCATGGCTATAGAAAATGTGTGTGTGTTTGTATACATATACACATACATATATATGTATACACATACACATATACATGCAAAAGAAAATGAGAAGGAAGTTAAAACATTTCACTGAACAAAAATCAACACAAAAGAGAACAGTAATGCAGAAAATATGGGACAAAAATGCTATAAAACATGTATAAGACAAATAAAATGATAGAATTTAAGTCTTTCCTTATCAGTAATTACTTTAAATATAAATTCACCAATCAAAAGTCTGAAATTAACAGAATGGGTAGAAAAATGATATCCAAAACATATGCTATCAATACGAGACTCTTTAGATCCAAAGGCACAAATGCTGTAGGTTATAAATGAATGATGAAAGAAGATATTCCATGCAAATAAGAACCAGAAGAGAGTGGGGATGGTAAATAAACCAGTCACAAAAAGACAAATACTATATGATTCCACTTAATGAGGTACAGTAGAGACAAAAAGTAGAATATGGGGTCAGGAATTTAGCTCAATGGTAGAGTACTTACCTAGCAAGTGCAAGGCCCTGAGTTTGATCCCCAGCACAAAAAAAAAAAAAAAAAAAAAAAGCATGCCAAGGAACTAAGAGTTTTAAGTACTATCTTTCTAAAGGCTCTTTATGACCTATGTTGTTCTAGGATCTATATGTTTGAATTATACCTTTTAGCTGGCATGGCTGTAGCTCCAGCACTCAAGAGGTTGGGGCATGTGGATCTCAAGTTTGAAGCAAGCTTGAACTGTATAGTGAGACCTTGTCTCAAAAAAAAAAAAAATTATATCCTTTACCTGGGTTGCTAAGAGTTTTCTTTTTTTGGCAGTGAAATGATTAATACAAAAATAAATAAGTAAATGTAGAAGCCAAAAGTACAAAGAAGTTTTCAGTAGCTCCCTTTTGGTGTAAGGTAGGACATGGGGGAAATATAGGCTACATGATACTTTGTCCAAAATATTTACTAGATTCTGTTATTTGAATTGAATGTACATTTGAAAGCCAAACTTCAGTGTACCTAGTATCAAGTGAATTAACAAGAAAAAATGAAATTATTTTTATAAACATACTTTATATGTACCATTTTCACTTAAATTGTTATCTCATGGGTGCCATTGCACTGTCACTCTTGTCCCTCAGTGATTCAAAATTGGTAAGACCCTTGCCATGATGCTGTAAGAGTGGTCCACAATTTTCAGTTACATAAAATATAAGGCCTTATTATTTGGGTTTTTATGGAGACTGCATTGCATAGACATTTTTGAAGCTTGGAAAATGTAGAAATATGATTGGACAAAAAAGGGTGTGATCTAATACTAATAGCCTGAGTGAAAAAACCCAGCAGGTCCTCTATATTCAGATTCTTCTTGGCCTTTTTGTGTAGCATTCTTTCCTCCCAGATATGGGCCCAAACCCCTTCTGAAATGGGGTCTTATGATCTACTATAAGATAAGGTAGGTCAGAGAGTTTCTTTGTGACCACCTCCAGGACAGTAAAGGTTGGAAAAATTAGAGCTTACTTTTTATAACCTGCTTTGAGGAAGAGAACTTCTAGTTTCTGTGGCCTGCCTTGGAGAGAAAAGGGAGCAGGTAAAAAGTCAAAGATTTTGCTTTCTGGGGCCTAAAGCACCCCATCATTATAACAGACAACTGTCTTTCACCTTTTTTGTACTAGAACTGTTTCAGAACTGCTTCAAAAACTAAGGACAAAAGGCTAAATTCTTCCACAAAAGATAGACATATTGTTCTAGTCACTTAGGAAATAACAAAGGCTGTGGAAGTTATAAGCTGGGAATCCCATGGACAAGAAACCAAAATATGTACACTGTACTGTATATCTAGTGGAAGACAGCAGTATTTCATTCTGGAACTGCAATCTAAGTTTGCAAATACCATGTTCATCAGTTGTTTGGTAAAGTACTGGCAAAAATAAATCTTAAGAAAACTGGATTACTAGGTGTTGAGAAAATAAAATACACTGAATACTTCTATATCTTTGTTTCTCTGCCTCAGAGCAGTTAAGAAACTTAGATTTATGATTTCTAAAAAAGAGGTTCTTAGTTCCCCTTTGTTTTCTTTAGCATTTCATTGCTTTTAAAATGCACAGTAGAATTGTGACAGGACAATTGTATATTCATATACAAAAGAATGAAGTTGGAGCCTGTAAAAAGATAAATTTAGAGAGCCAGGCATGGTGGCACACCCTGTCATCCCAGCACTCTGGGAGGTGGAGGCAGCAGTATCACAAGTTTGAGCCTAGCCTCAGCGATTTAGCTATTTAGTAAGACCCTGTTTCAAAATAAAAAAAAATTAAATTTTGGTTTTTGGAGATAGTGTCTTCCTATGTAACCCAGGCTGGTCTTGAACTTGCAGCAGTCTTCCTGCCTCAGCCTCCAAAGTGCTGAGATTACAGATTTGTGCCACCATGCCCGGTTCAAAACACTTTTTTAAAGGGTTGGGGAATGTAGTTTAGTGCAAGGCCCTGAGTTCAATCCCTAGGACCTCATAAAGGAAGGGGGAAAAAAGGCCTTGTGCACAGAGGGACTGGTGTGAACAAAGGCACAAGAGCACATGGTGTATTGAAAGAGTGATGCATAGTGCTGTGAGAGTATAGGGTACATGGGCAGGAATGGAAAGAAATAATCCAGGCAAACTGCGAAAGCTGTTTTACTCCAAGTTAAAAGTTAGTTAATTCTCTACTTAGTAAGTAGTCTGGAGTCATGGAAGTTTTTATGCAGCAAAGTAACATGATGTCATTAATAGACTATAAAATATGGATTATAAAGGAAAGAAAAAGCCCAAGTATTGAGTTAGAAGGCTACTGAAAATGCGATATTTTAGGATATTCTGAGGCATAGCTTTATTAACAAGAAAATAAGAGCAAACTTTATGGCACATTAATCTCTTCCTGTTTCTAAGTTACATTTGATGTGTTATCAGTACTGTGCTTTCTATACTATGCTTTTGTCAAGATACAGGTAAACCAAGGGGCCAGGGAGAGCTTAGTGGTACACTGTGTGCTTAACATGCATGAGACCTTGGGTTCGGTCTCCAACACCCTCCCCCGAGATAAACACAGGAATGAACAAATGAATGAGCTATAAGTATACTATTTGCCATTATCAGGAGGCTGAGACTCCTGTTCTTTATGTTCTCTCCCTCTCCCCTCTCTTCTCTGCAGGAGAAAAATTAGCATCTATGCGAAGGAAGACTTGCTGGTGAATATCAAGATCATTCTAATTAATAATTAGGGAATAACAATCAGTGTGAGAGAAAATGCCCTTGATTTCTGACTGTCATTTTGGTTTTCTTAGATAATTAAGTTGAAAGCAGAAGCCCGGCTGGACCTGCTAAAGCAGATTGGTGTTTCTGTGGACACATGGCTAAAGAGTGCCATGAACCAAGTAATGGAAGAACTGGAAAATGAGCGGTGGGCCCGTCCTCCCACAGCAACCAGCAATGGCACTCTGCACTTGGTATGGTTTCTTTTCTTGGATATGATGGGCTGACTTTTACTGAAAGATGCTGTTCTTTGACTTTAGCCACTATTAGCCAAAATTTGAAGAAAAGAATAATGGTTTGCTGCTGGTTTGGGTTACTTCTTCAGCCTACCACTTAAACAGTGCAGGAAAAAGAAGAGAGAGGATAAAGACAGTTTTTAGGTTGGGTTGGGTTGGGTTGGGTTTGGTTTGATTTTTTGTTTTTCTGTGGGCTGGACATTGAACCCAGGGTCCCACATTTGCTGAGAAAGTGCTTTAGCCCTGTGCTACAGTGGGATTTTTTAATGTGCCATGAAGAATATATTATCACCAACTGAGTTCTCAGTGCCTGTCCACCAAACTCATCATTCCATTCATGAAGCGCTTCTTGTCTAAATGTAGTAGAATAGAAAACTTACTCAAGTGTTTCCAAAGTCCTCAGAGGTCTTGTCTAGTGAAAATGAATGTAAACATCCAGAGAGTTGTAAAAAAATCTTTTCTTTTTTTTGAGTGCTGGGGATCGAACTCAGGACCTTGCACTTGCTAGGCAAATGCTCTTCCACTTGAGCTAATGCCCAACCCCCAAAAAATCTTAAATGTGAGCCAGCTGCAGTATTGTGCACTTGTAATCCCAGCTACTCAGGAGGCTGGGACTAGAGGATCAGTAGAGCCCAATAATTTGTGAGTAGCCTGAGCAATATAATGAGAACCCATCTTAAAAAAAACAAAAAGCAGGCTGGGGATTTAACTCAGCACAAGGCCCTGAGTTCCATCCCCAGTACACACACAAAAAAAGCAAAACTTAAAGAAGTGACTTCAGTTTCCAAAGGCTCTTTCACTCTAAGGAGACGATGCAGGTGGAGTTTGACAGATAAGGCCAGGACACAAGCTTGAGTTTTCTTACTTCACATCTAGGGTTTTTTCCACTCTGATGTTGTCTAGTTGAACATTAGTTTGTATTGTTGGACATCTGAGTACCAGAAAAATTCAGTAATGTCCCTGATATTACATAGGCAAGTATATGGTGCATACTAGTCAGACTAAAGTAAACTCCACTGCCATCTCCCCACCCATTACTTTTTGTCATCTTATTTCCTTAACGGTAATTATCAGTTTGTACATCTGTTCTTTGTTTTCTTTTGTTTATTGTCTATCTTCCTCCCCAGAATGTAATTGTCATATCTGCCTGTCATTCACTGCTCTGTACAGCAAAGTACCTAGTGCATAGGAAGTACCTGATGAATATCTGTTGAGGGAAGAAATGAACAAATGTTTGAGTGGGTAGGCAGAATCACAGCAAATTAAAAGCTAGCTCTAAACTCCCAAGTTCTCACTGTGTCCATAATGCTTGTGTAAAACTTAGGTCCTTCAGCTATAAAGCATCTTTCCTAAAGAACTTGGCCAGAGTTTTAAAACATTCTCAGAAGTTTTGTAAATTTTTTCACGTAAACCATGTGTGGTGGTACACACCTATAATCCCAGCACTCTGGAGGTTGAGGCAGGATCGCCACAAGTTCAAGGCCAGCCTGGGCTATATAGTGAGTTTAAGGCCAGTCAGAACTACTTAGTGAGACCCTGTCTCAAAAACTAAGAGAAATTTCACATAGCATTCTGATTTCTAATGTGAATACACTTGTACATTTAAGGATTGTATGGGAGTGTACATTTTAAGGAAAAATAATCTATGGAAGGTCTGTTTTTATGCCACTATTAGAGTAATCCAGCTGGGGAAAAGAACATAACCCGCTTGACTTTGGGTCAAGGATTTTAGGGTTAAAGAACTTACCTTGTTTTCATTAGAACAAATTTGCTCCCTGTCATGGAATATCTCTTCGTGTTGCATCTTCTAAAAGTCTTAATCTCGATCTGTTCAGGTTGCTGTGTGGTGCCATTTGATATCGTAACAATAAATTCCAGGCACAGACTTGGCTTTTGGTTCCTACAGCAACACTTTCCAGCCAGTCAAACCCTTGAATGTCCTTGCACTAGCACCTTTTCTGACTAATCACTAGAAGAGACACATATCACCTGATTTTGTGCTTCCTTCCTGGTCACATCAAAGATAAACAAGGCTTGGTATCTCTCCTCAAAGAGCTTACAAGCTGAGAAAGCAGACAAACCTTTCTAGATCTTGGTGATAAGTGGCAGTGTATGGCTGGACCATGATACGACAAACTTGAAATTGCTTACTCATCAGCACACATTGAAAAAAGTTACTTTTTTTTCTCTCTGAGTTTCTGGGAAAATATAATGTTAAATGCCTCCAAGATCTCCAACTTCAAAATCTCGTGGTTCTGTGAAATATTATCAGAAAAGCTCAATACTAGGTAAAAGAATAGGAAAGAAGTTTGCCCCAGGAAGCAAATATTGCTTGAGATACTCCTTGAAGAATTTTAACTGGATTATAAGGGCTCCTGAGTGTGAAGGAGACAGAAGCAAATGTGGGCGGTGGCCTGTGGACATCATCAGCTCATGTAGAGTGTGTCATATCCTCTTGAAGGGGCCATTTTGCAGTCTCATCATGTTTTCCTTCCATTTGGCAGTCTCATGGAGCAGATATCTTCCCTCTTTCAGCTGAAAGATTATATTTTGCAAGCTCTATGAATAATATAAATAAAAGAGATACCAGGTACAAAATAGTTTAATGAGGCCAGCGTATTTATTTAACCTACTTATAAATAACAGCACTGAAATAATTTAGTGAGAATCATATCTCTTCACACTGACAGCTGGCTGAGGACCATGAAGCAGAAGTATACGTTCTGGAGACCAAATATTTTCTTCTATTACAGATGACAACAAAAGTATTAGTCATCTGGAAAACACAATTGGTACTACTGTTAGACATTAACAGTGTAAGTGAAATGTGCCTTATGAAAGATAAATGTTTTTAAAATATACAGTGTATTTATAGAATAAGGTAG